>CANXYC010351244.1:0-12003 GCA_948193065.1 Aleurites moluccanus | reverse complement strand
TTTATACATATAGGTATGAAAGAATCATAAGCTTTACTTGAAGGAACAAGGGTGCTCATAATAATTTGGCAATATCAAATCATATCACAAATTGAATCATGGTTCATATTTAGAATATAAAATGCCCACAAAGAATGGCATTATCAAATCTCATCTGATAGAAATGATCTCATGTCATAACATACGTATCAGTAGCCTTGCTACTTCAACGTGAACGCATTCTTGGCCAGGCATATGCCTAGAGCTCATGGTCCCCTCTAGGTGGAACTCTTATAAAAACCCTATCAGCTGGGCTCCCAAAGTGCACAATGGACCAATGAATTTACTCTCATTGGGAAGAGCATTTTATCCATGGGGTCATGGGGTTTTAATCTCATAAGAAGCATATTGGTCGCAAGACCATCATCATATATCATCATTCAAATCGAGTTTAGCAAATAAGAAGCATATGAGCTTGATCCAATAAGGTTAATCAAGTCATTCACATTATACTAATATATATAAATATGGATGAACAATTATAAGAATACATGGTCATATTAATTTCAAAGAACGATAATCAAACAAGATGTTCATACTTACCTCTTACACAATTTCTCTCAAATTCTCTTTAGCAATCTGCTCAACTCTAATTCCTCAATTAATTTTAGTATCTCCTCCTAAGAAATTTCTCAAATATTCAAAATTATGGTTTTTTCCAAATCAATACTATTTAATATGATTTGTGAATAATTAACCATCTTAGAGTCTATATTCTTAATTCCCAATAACAATTTTATTTATCTCTTAAAGAAAAATATGCATTTAATTCGGATTTACTGTTCATGCCACTATTCATGACAGTTCTAAAATTCTGATTTCTCCCATATTAATTACCATTAATGACTTCAGATTACTTGCAATAAATTCTATATACCCAATATTAATTATTCTAACCCATAGACTTAAATTAATCTAAAGAAAATAACTTTGGAAGAACTTATTTTCCTCAACACTGAAATTCTTGAGATTTCTTACTCAAATCTGATGATTTCTGCCTTAATATAGAATAATCTAGAAGTCTAATGTATTAATTTAAGTATTAATGCCTTAGAAAATAAAATGGAACTAATTTGAGAAAAGACTAAAGATTAACGAAGAAAGAAGGAAGGAAAAATCGTGAAAGCGCTACTGGGTTGCTGAGGTTAAATTGACCACTACCCCAGAAAACAAGCTTGCTAGTTCGCCAATTCGCCTTGCATTTCCCAGCTCACCAAACTGATCCGGCAATGCCACTTCACTAATCTAGCTCGCATATGTCACCTCGCATATGCTGCCTTGCCAGACTCTCTTCGCGAACTCTTCCTCGCATATGCCACCTCGATAATGCTTCTTTGCCTCTTCGCTTCTTCGCCAACTCGCTTTGCCTATCTCTCTCTTTGCCAAAATCTTCTTCGCAAACTGCCACTTTGCACATTCTCTGTTCGCATAATGCTTCTTCGCATAACGCCACCTCGCCTTTCCTCTTTGCCAAATCCTCTTCGCCAAATCCTCTTCGCCTTTCCTCTTCGCATATGCCACCTCATATATGCCTCTTCACCAATTTTCACTTCGGCAATCTCACCTCGCCACTTCGCATTGCCAGCTCGCAAAATGCCACTTTGCATTTTGCTGGCTCACCATACGAAGACTTTGTTAAGTTGAAATATTTCCTGGACAACTTACACTTAACTAGCTCGCAAATGAGCTACAAATAACCAAATTTACTAATTCTTTTTGACATTTAAAATAGACATACAGAGGCTCAACATATCAAAAATTCAAATCATAAAGGTAACTACACTGATCATGATAACTCTCCAAATTCACTCAGACTTACTACCTTAAAATCCATCTGAGCAGGTCCGATATAATCCATTCTCCACTGAGATATACTTATCTAAAAATTTTGAAATTTTACAGCCAATATTACAACACATAAAAGAACCTTTTTTTATGTTTACACCTTTAGCTAAATCTATATCAGTCATTCCCAGTAAATTCAAACAAACTCATATTTCTAGCAAATACATTAACCCAGACCAGTCCTACTCAATAAGGCATAACTCCTCACATACACAGAATTCTGCGAAGCCATTTTATAGAATTTCAGTTAAGACATAAACTCACAACTTTCATGTTTTATACTTCACCAAATTATTTCTCTAAAACATGCAATTAACTATCAAAATTTCCTGCAACTGAAAAATCAGAAATTTTGGAATTCTCAAACATTTATATTTAAAATTAATTAATTATCCAAACATACAATTTAATAAAAATACAACAAAATTTATAGATATTACAATATTGGTCACAAGACCATCAACATATATTATGCTTTCAATCAAATTTAACAAGTAAGAAGATATGAACTTGATCTAAGAAGGTTGACTAAGTCACTTACATCATATACATGTATATGGTAATCTCATGAACAAATGGTAAAATTTTGGTTTTAGGATGTCATAAAATTTTCATTTAATATTTTGATAATACAATATCAAATATATGGGCATTTTATGGGTGAACAATTGAAATATTCGATCATATCAATTCAAGAAGCAATAAACAAATGCGATATTCATACTTACCTCTACACAATTTATCCTTGAATTCCTTTTAGCAATTGGCTCAACAACAATCTCCTTAATTTCCTTGATTTTCTTCTCCAAAGAAATTTCCCCAAACATTCAAAATTAGGGTTTTCCTAAATTAATAATACTCAACATTATTTCTGAATATTTAACCATCTTAAAGTTCTATTCTTAATTTCCAACATCAATTTAATTTATCTCTTAAAGAAAAATCTAAAATTTACTTCGAATTTTACTGTTCATGTTACTATTCATGACAGTCCATTAATTCTGATTTCTCCAACATTAATTACCATTAATAGTTTCAAGATACTTGTAATAAATTCTATACACGCATAATTAACTATTCTAACTACCAGACTTAATTAATCTAAAAGAAAATGACATTTGAAGAAAATTTACCTTATTTCTCCAAAAACTAATTTCCTGAGATATTCTGCTTGAATCTGACAATTGATGCTTTAAATATAATAATCTAGAGATCTAATGCATTAATTTTGAGTGTTAATGCCTTAGAAAATAAATGAAACTATTCTGAGAAAAACTGAAGAAGAACGAAGAACAGAAGCAAGAAAATCGTGCAGAAAATCGCTACTGGGCATTGGGTTAAATAGGCTACTGTCCAAAATCCTGCTCACCAGCTCGTCAACTCGCCTCAGCAATGCTGCCTTGCATAAGCTAGCTCGCACTTCCCAGCTCACAATTCCCACTTCGCCAAACTGATCCAGCAATGCCACTTCGCAAAAGCCACTTCGCGAATCCCACTTCGCATATCCAATTCGCATATGCCACCTCGACAATGCGTCTTCGCCAACTTGCTTCGCCTATCTCCCTCTTTGCATATGCCATCTCAGTAATGCCTCTTCACATAATGTTACCTCGCCTATTCCTTTTCGCTAAACTCCACTTCGCCAAATTCCTCTTTGCCTATCTCCACTTCGCATATGCCACCTCGGCAATGCCTCTTCGCATAATGCCACCTCACCTATTCCTCTTTGCCGAATTCCTCTTCGCATATGCTACCTCGCATATGTCTCTTCGCCAATTTTCACCTTGGCAATCTCACTTTGCCACTTCGTTTGCTCGCATTGTCGGCTCGCAAATGCCACCTCACATTTGCCGGCTCGCACATACCAGATCCTGTTGAGCTGAAACTCTTCCTCAACAACTTATACTTAATCAGCTCGCAAATGAGCTACAAACATCCAAACTCCCTGATTCTTTTTCTCAATTAAAATAGACATGTAGGGGTTCAACATATCCAAAATTCAAATCATAAAGGCAATTACACAGACCATGGTGACTCTCTAAATTCTACCCTGACTTACTACCCCAAAATTAATCCGAATAGACCTAAGGAATTCCACTCTCCACTGAGTTATACTTATCCAAATTTCCTGAAATTTTACAACCAATAACAAAACACACAAAGAAACATTTCTCATGTTAACACCTTTGTCTCAAACTGCCTCAGTCATTCCCAGAAAATTCAAACATACACAGATTTCCTGCAGAAATGCTAAACCAGACATGTCCCGTTCAAGGAAGCATAACTCCTCACACACAGAGAATTTTACCAAAACATTTAATAAAATTGAAGATAAGACATAGATACACAACTTTTATGTTTTACACTTTACTAAATTATTTCTTTAAGATCATGCAATCAGCCTCACAAAAATTCTAAAACCAGAAATTTCTAGATTTCTCAACATTCATATTTTCAATTTATCAAATTCATCAAACATAAAATTAATTAAAATGACAAAAATTGCAGATATTACACAGATATATATTATGACCTCTGCTAGGGAGGGGTAAATTTCTTATGCCATGGTAGGATGTGGTTGGAAATGGATGATTGGAGAGGATATGTGAAGGAAGAGAAGTGAAGTAACAACACAATATTATGATATGATATGTTATCCTGTTATATTATATACATTATGGTTCATGATATGTATTTCATCATTCTATCATCAGTGTTCATATATACAGATCATTAATGGATAGATGTGACTTTTCATAAATAATATTGCATACTCATATATATTGATTCATTGAGTATAATCTTATACTCACCCTCAGTAGTTATATATTGATTCACCGAAGGGTCTTCAAACACTAAATTAAAATTTTTTTTTTAAGTCTTTTAATTAGTTTAATTAATTAGTACTCTTTCTAACTTCTTTTAATCCTCTAATTATTTTTCCATGATGCTGAGTCACCTACTCGAGTTATCCATAATTAATTCTAAGTAATACACTTTCTATAATTTATAATAATTTAATTTTCGTTGATATTTTCTTAAAACTATCCTTAATCGTCTTATAGTTTGATTTGGACTATTACAACAACATATTTAAGGATTTGATGATATGATATTTATAGTGAATAAAATGATATTTAATATTATTATTAGTATGAGATTTTTTTTTAACATTTAACTTGGAGCATAGGAAAAAATTTAATAATTGATTATGATTGAGTTTGATTTTGGAATTTAAATAAATGATGAGGGACTGTTATTTATATGGTGCCTGGTGGTAATGAAATATAAAAATAATTTATGTACAATAGTTGGTTGGTATCTATTTGAGCCAAAGAGTTATATATTTGAAAAAATAAAAATTTATATTTATAATATCAATTTATAAAATTTAGGGGTGATTAATTATTCGAGAAATTCTTACAAATTTAATAGTTTTATTTGATGGTGATAAAGTAAAAAAATTATATATAAGATTAGGACTATCTGAGTATATATTTATGGTACATAAAAATTAAGATATTTAAAATGATTTAAAGTCAAATATAATTATTTGGTGAACTATATGTTAGTATTTATATGCCTTGGAAGTTTTACACATATGACTATAATGAGTGATTTTCAAATTATGGAATTGTAAATGGTATAGTGAAAAAAAAATTATTTGTAAATTATAATTAACAAGTTTTTATAATTCGAGGATGAATTACTATCAACGGGAAAAAGTATGATATTCTAAAATAAGTATTTGTTAATCATTCGATGAAATCACACATATATATTTCTTAGCTATTTAATTATCTAAATCATATCTATTAATCATTTGTTAATTGTTATATATTATATGTCATATATCATACTAGTAATTTATTTAGTTATTTTCTTACGTCTATTTGCATGTTTTTATAATTTTGAAGACGAAATTATGAAAAGAGGGTTAGAATGTGAAATTCTGAATTTTTTTCGATTAAAGATATTTGATCATTTTGTATATATTTATAGGTTAAGTCCAAGTTATTGATTAAATATAGGGTTAATTATAAAAAAATATCAACTATTTGCAAAATTGCAATTTTATCACGAACAAAATTTTTTGGTAATTTTATACATATATTTTTAATTTTTGGCAAATTTAGCACAAAACCGAAATCCGATCAGAGCTCCGGTACCAGAGCTGAAGTGACATTTATTATTATTATTATTGCCATGTCAGTATTTGACTAGAAAATTAAATCGAACCAATTGAATCAAACCAACTTGAATCGGTCAGTTCAATTTAATTTTTCAAACTTCAAAAAATAATAATAATTAATCGAATCAAACTGAAATTTGAAAAATTGAATCAAACCAACATATTCAAGTTAGTTTGATTCGGTTTAATTTGACTTGTTCGATTTAATTTCCTAGTCATATGTTGACGTGGCAAAAATAATAATAATAAATATCACGTCAACATGTCACGTCAGCTCCGGCAACGGAGCTCTGACCGGATTTCAGTTTTGTACTAAATTTGCCAAAAATTTAAAATATATGTATAAAATTGCCAAAAATTTTAGTTCAAGATAAAATTATAATTTCGTGAATAGTTCATGATTTTTTTGTAATTAATCCTTAAATATAATGATTTATAGTGTAAATATGAATTTTAGAGATGTATTGGGTTTAATTTAAATTTTTGGTATTTTAGGGGTATTGTGATAATTTTTATCAAGGGTATTTTGGTATTTTCATATGAGTTATAATTAATTGGACTTTGGAGAATTTATATGATATATAATTACATGTTGTGGTTGTAGTATAATTTAAATAGAGTTAATAGTTAATTTTAGAAAATAAAATAATTATGGGTTAAACTGATTAAATTATTTAAATAGTGAATTAATGAAAAATTAAAAAGGTTTTTTGATTCTCTTTTATTGGTATATAAGAGTTGCTGTTTAGAGTGGCAACTATACATTAAGAATAAAAAGAAAATGAGAAAAGAGAGAAATAATTTAGAGACCAAATTATCTGTAAATCTGTAGAATGAATTAAAACATTATTTTTAAAGTTTTATTTTGATATTCTTCTAATTTCTTGGATTTTTTTGGAGGTAAGACTGAATACACTATTTTTTTTTTTCATATTCAAATTGATATGTATCCATAATTGATGATTTTTGGATAATTGTCCTATAAGATTAGAAGAAAAAATAATATAAATGATTAAATATTTTGGTTAGATTTTGATGATTTGTTTGTGAAGTATGATAAAGAAAAATTAAATAAAAATATATTTTTGAGCTTTTATTATTGTTGGAATTTATTTTAAGTGATGTTTTAATTGATTTAATTAAAGAATACAAAAATTTTAAGATTTATAAATTTAGAATGAAGAGTTAAGATTCATATAGGATTTTGCTGCAATTTAAAATTTTAAGTGTTATATCTTGGGATTTAAGAGACATTTAATGGTGAAATTTTTATATATTTAATAAATGGATATAAGCAATTGATTAAATTTTCATCTATAATCTCAAAGATTATAAGTATAGTATTTTCTAGGCATGTGTAGTTAGATTTCGATCTAACTACACACTGGTAATGGCCTCGGATTTAGATCGTGACAAATTTGGTATCAGAGTTTTAGGTTAGAAGAGTTGAAAATCAATAGGATATTTTGTTATTTGAAGTTCTCTATTATTTCCTATTCAACTATTTGTTCCTTATCTTATTTATTTCTCGATTTGAGTTTCATTTCATTTCAAACTTTTATTCTTAAACTTTTGATACTTCTTCTATATAAAGTTCTCTTTTGTATCTTATTCTAAATCTTGTTTCTTTAAGATATCATATATCACTTGCTTTTTAATTTGAATTTGTTTTCTTTAAACCTTTCGTTTTATTGCCTTTATTCTTTCCTTTAATTAATGGTAATTCCTTATTCTTATTCTATATTTTATTTTCCTAATATGTCATATCTCATTTATTTCTCAATGAAATTTCTTTTCATTACACCATATGTTTCTTACTCTGCGAGATTTTTGGTATTCCTTAAAACCTTTTCTCGATTAGTCTCACATGTTTAAGTTTCATTATATAATGTTATATGTTTCTAATTATATGATTGATAGAAAACGTGATTAAGTAAATGTTCACTTTTCATATTATAATTTATATGAATATATATTTGAGTAAATTACATGAGGTTTTGCTATGCATTTGGTAAATTTCTTATTGTACATTCATTATATGTACATTTAATATATATAGTTGGACAATACTTAGGAAAAATTGAATCATCAAATTAATTAGAGTTTTATTATGTAGTTAGTATTTGATTATGTTACTTAATTTGTTAACGAAGGGACTTATTGTCCCATGTGCTATAAATGATCTTAATATACAATAAACATAGTGATATATTATAATTAGAGCCAAGTAAGTATGAGTGAAATTGTGTGAGATTGATGTTTGTAGCTAGTGATGAAATGATAATTATTGACGTTGTGTTATTATAATTAAATGATTATGGTGCATCACTTATTATATATATATGATGAATGAATTAACAAATTGGATGATTTAGTAAAGTGTTTGATTATTTAAAAGATTTTTGTATTAGTGAATATATAAATATGAAATTTGAGCGCAATGAAAGTATGGTAGATTTCAATATATAAGTGCTAAGAAAATGTTTTTATTTTTAAATTTTAAAGGTGAATTTATTTGAGATTATATATTTATAGTACATTTAAGGTTTTGATGATATGAATTCTTATAAATGTAATAGTTTTTGTTAGTCCATTTGGCAATCAAGAGGGGGTGAATTGGTTATTTAACAAAATAAAAAATTAATCACAAATTAAAATAGCATAAGTAAATAAACCAATTCAACAATGAATGAATATACATGTATAAATGAGTAAAATATAAAGAGTGTAGGGAAGAGAGAATCAAACACAAGATTTATAGTGGCTCGGCCAACCTTTGCCTACGTCCACTCCTCAAGATCACACTTGAGTATTTTACTCCGATCTTTTTATGGGTGCAAGATCCAACCCAATTATTTTCACTGGATTACACTCAAACCTTTATAAGTGTTTTACAAGGCTTACACTCAAACCTTTACAATGAATTTAAGATGAGCAATGAAGGCTCATAAATAATTCCTTTTCTCTTTCTAAACTCACTTAATAGTCCAAAGAAATAATAAGAAAGAGAAGAAGAAAAAGTACCAAACTTCCTAATAGATTCACCTCAATGAATCTTACAAATAAACAATCTAACTAAGAAAATGAAGTTAGAGATTTGTTTTTAACTTATGTAAGTTCAATAGATGTTGTTCTTCACCTTTGGAATTCTTTTGAAACTTATATTTATAGTCCCAACCCAAATAGAGCTGTTATGGTCATTGAAAACCAAAATATAGCTGTTACAATACTTTCTAATGGCTAGTTTTACTGTTTGAATCGCAGGAGTCGCGGCCACGACTTTTGAGTCGCGCCTACGATTTTTTATCCCTGTCAGAGTAGTAATTTAATTTTATCATATCTTGAGCTATATAACTCCAAATTATGCAACGTTTTTTGCTTTGAAAACTTTGAGATGTCTTCTTCAAATTTTTAGTTTGACTCAACTCCAAAATGATTCATATTTATATTTTAAAAAATCATAATATTTTCTTACTTAAATCTAAAAGATAGTTTGAGTATACTTTGCTTACTTTTCAATTTCTCCTTCTATAGAACTCGAAATCACTTGATTCTTTTTCCATATGAAACTAGACATACAGATATTCAATTATGTATAATTTTATTCTAAATTATTCTTTTATAATTCTCAAAAATATTTTCAATTTGTCCCATCTATTTTGTCCTAGTCTGCCAGCTTGAGTGTAATTCCTTCAAAAATTCATATCTTCATTTTCCAATGTCCAATGCTCAATCTAATTTTTGTTCCTAAGACTAGACATCCATATGTTTCCATCCATATATAGTTTTTCCTACTAATACCTCAGAATTTGGCATCAATCTGGACTCTGTGCAAGTCTGTCAGTTTTTTCTGGTGTCACGCTTTCAACTTCCTCAAGTCGCACCTACAACTTCCATGCGTCGTGTCCGCTACTGGAGAAACACTGTTTATCTGAGGCTACTAGATGTTTTGATAAATTCTTATTTAAATTTTGTGTTGTGACTAGAATGTGTCACGCCCGCGACCTGAAATTTTTCAAGGCTGCGACTAATTTTGTTGCATATGTGATCAACCTTATTCCTAAAGTCGCACCTGCGACTACAAGTGGTCGCACCCGAGACACACCAAAATTCAACAACTTGCAACTTTATTTCTAAAAAGTTGCATTCTTCAAATATGCTCCCCCTTAGCATATGCACTATTTCAAATAGTGTTAATCTTATAAATAAACTTTGGTCATGATTTCTCTTGCCTTGACCAACTCAAACAAATTGTTAGTATAATTAATACAATTAGCATGTTTTGTTATCATCAAAATCAACATCAAGCCCAAGAGGACTAACAATCTCCCCCTTTTTATGATAATAAAACTATACATACAAGTGTTCAAAAACATGCAAAAAATATCTGCGAATAACATGTGTATAACTTCTCCCCCTTTTTGATATCAACAAAAAGATTTTATACTCCCCTTTTGAAAAAAAAAATTTACTCAGCACATAAATGGGTCTAAATGAAGTCTCTTCCTATTTCAAGCATTTCTCCCCCTTAATAAATAAAAAATGTTCAAAGGGTACATAAGGGATCATCAAAGGAAAATTATTTTAAAAAAATATTTGAATATGCCATCAATATTTTCAAACAAATTTTTACTCAAATCAATAGGCATATAAACATTATTATAGTGGTAACACATTCATTCAATGAAGATTACAGTTTACGGTTATCACTTGTAGCTATGAATTTTAACCTCTTGAAGGAGGTAAGTCTATTTTGAGTTAAGGCATCCATTGCACAATATTTGGCTTCTTTTTGCTTGGAGCTTCAAATAATATGACTTCTTCGTCATCATCAATTTTCTGCATAAAATAAAAAGTCTTTGGTACCCATTTCATTTTGGTTCCTTAGGAGTTAGCCTTTATGTCTTTAACAACCCAAACTAACTTAGTTTTTTGTTGTTTCTTTTTTAATGGCACATTCATGAATATTATGACCAAATTTATTGCAATAAGAACAATATTTGAGAAATGTCATATTATTTCTACTTCTATATGAATGATGCCTTTTTATTTTGAAAAAATAGGATTTATGTCCATAACCTTTACATGAATAACAATATCCATTAAATTTGTGGTTATGACTATGAATGTTATGCTTATGTTTTTTTTTTTGTTGGGGGTTTGATTATTTTTACAATTATGACCATGAGAATTATAAGAAAGATGATGTATAATGAATGGAGCTTTAAAAATCATACTTTCTTTTTCTTTTTCTTGTTTTGAAAGAGATGATTTTAAACTATTTAAATCATTTTCAAGAATTTCATTCTCTTTTAAAATTTGGTCATAATCTTGAGATTTCACCAGTAGCTTTTTGTTTTCATTTTCAAGATCATTATTGTCATGACCCAACTTAGGAGCCATGACGGTCCTAGGGTACGGGTGATGCTTATGCTACCGGTACCGCGAAGAACTCAAATAACTGTACTAAATGGCATGCAATTCAATAACAAGCTCAATATGGCTTGACAATTCTATAAAAATTGGGCAGCATCTCCTCTATATAAGGAGTATGGCCAGCTGAAAACAAGCAATTAAGCACTTCCACTATATACTTCAACATCTATCTCAAGTCAAGGATCCCTCTAGATCTCCAATATCATCTTAATATATACATTTGTATATCAGATCTTATTCATTCATATCATCACATATTTATTAATATCTCTGTATCTTAAGCTTTATCCATGCATAACATAATACTTATATGCAACAACATAAACATATAATCTCATACATATATATGCCCCTATTTACTTTACAGTACCATGGAACCTCTATACTGTACAAATATTTACATATGATTTTGGGACTAGAATTTACATGTCACTGAATAACACAATTCCAAGGCGAGGATAGGAGATGCCTATGGAATTCGGGCCTCACTG
>CANXYC010351093.1:0-47347 GCA_948193065.1 Aleurites moluccanus | reverse complement strand
TATATATATATATATAAGGAAAGATCATCCACAAGCATGTACTTTTTCTTTTTCCCAAACTAATTAGATATTCAGCTATAATGAACCCCACACAATAATCGACAGGGCTGAAACCCAAGACTTTGTCCTTATGAAGCAATTTAGTATAAGCAATTTGCAATTTTGAATTAAAGCAAATAAACAATATTGAACTCTTTTTTTTTTCTAATTTTTATTTTGTCATATTAAAAAAGAAGTTCATCAATAAACTTCTTGCTTGTGCCCAAATACATGGAAATTGTGAAACCTAATATTTAGTTAGTTTACTAGATAGAGATGTTAAGTAAAATCATAAATTAATCAACAAGTGGTAAGAATATCCAATTTTATTCAAACAGTTAGGTGACTAGAAACATACAATTGATGATAAACCAACCAATACACTCTGCTGGCCAGTCTGCAGCCCATTCATATAGTCACAAAGACCTCAAAACTTTCAAGCAGCAGCTTATAAGGGGGCTCTTTAAAGTTAAGTGAAAAATCCAACTCTGCAAAAAATGTCAAGCTATAACAAACAGAAATTGTTTGATCAGTATAAAGCATATTTGTTAACTTGGAAAATCCATAATAAAATAAACAGAGAATTAAAGACTAGTAGGTAAACCCAACCCAAGATTTACACATTAAAACATTCTAAGGTATATTACATTTCTTCTACTGTTCTGCTTTAAAACCTTTATTATGCAAGACATGGATAAAAGCATGAGAATGTTAACATTGGATGTGTATGATAACAATAAAAAGGGAAATGAAGTTTAATGCATAGAAGAAAATGAAAACAAGTTTAGTTAGTCTAACTTCAAATATTGGTATATAATTGATAGGCCTGCCAAATGGGTAAAGCTCAGTCTCACTTTAACAGAAGTTAACAACCTGCCAATTGCAAATGTCTACAAAAATTTCTGCAACACTAAAAGTTCAGCCAAAAGATATCACATATGAATATAATTTATCATAGAATAAGTAGAAAAAATAACTGCACATGTATATATCCATAGCACCCCATTAAACATAAACAGTACTGAAAAAGCTATTACTAAAACTAAAATTAATAGCTCTAAGGTACAACTGAAAATGATATACTATAATTTGAAAGAGAAAAGAAGAAAGGGAAAAGAAGTTTAGTTAACCTAACTTTAAATATTGGTATGCAATTGATAGGCCTACCAAATAAGCTAAAGTTCAGTCTCACTTTAACAGAAGTTGACAACCTGCCAATTGCAAATGTCTACATAAATTTTTGTAACACTAAAAGTTCAGTCAGAAGATAGCATATATGAATATAATTTATCATAGAATAAGTAGAAAAAATAACTGCACATTTATATATCCATAGCACCCCATTAAACATAAGACAGTACTGAAAAAGCTATTACTAAAACTAAAATTAATAGGTTTAAGGTACAACTGAAAATGATATACTATAATTTGAAGGAGAAACATAATTACATACCTCTGTCATATGTTGACAAGCATATGTACAAAGTGAGGAACAAAACTCTAAAGAATAACCTGAAAACAAATATTGACCATGAGATGAGAAGGTAATACATAAAAGATTTATTAAAGTTCAATCCATATAATAATTAACGGCAGCACTTATAAAAATTATAACTAGGAATACTTCTTAATTCAATGATCCATGACACCTGAATAGAAGGTGTTCCAAAAATATTAATGTATATAAAAAAAATCAACACTGATACAAACAATACCACAAAGTTAAAGACATATACAGGTATCTTACTTCCTAAAACCATAGTTTCATCTTTGCTTCCTACAACCAAAAGCCATCTTAAGCCATCTTTACTTTTTTTTTTCTTTTTTTTTTCTGCCATTTTTCAAATTCAATTATTGAGCTATATAAAACAAGAAATTTCCATATCAATGCACAATATGCTCTCCATCAAGCCTATATGGTTTTATTTTCATTTACCTAATCACCTATTTTATACTAATTCATAAAACCTAAAAATGGGTTGTTGCATTAGCAAATGTAAACCCAAAAAAAAAAAAAAAAAATTCATTCAAGACATTAACCTAGCTCATGACAACCTTTTCATAATCTCAGAACCTCCCAAAATAATCCCCAAAACTCCTATTCCTAAATCAAATAAAATCTCCCCAACTCCCTCTTCACTCTACAAAGGACCAAACTCACACCTAAATAGAGCGAGAAAAAAAGGAGAAAACACACAAAGTAGAACTCAAACTATCTAAACCCTAAACTAAAAACCTCAAATTCAACAAAATGCATATACCAATTAACTAGAAAAGATGACTTTAGCCCCAAAACTGAATGTCGACGGTGACTGTATATCTGGGGAGTGAGGACTGCACCGAAATAAAATAGACTAGCAATTTGTATTTGATTTGCAGGAAGGAGGCGATATGGACATCCAAATTAACCTTGGGCCCAAACTGCAGGAGTGAAGAGAGGAGTGTGGGAAAGAATAAGCAAAGAAATCGCAAAGAAGGAGAAGCTGTGGGTGTTGAATGAAAGTAAAAAAAAGAAAAGATGAAGTAGAGAGGAGGAAATACATGTTTCAAATTAGTTTACTAGTACAACCGGTAACAAGTAATTTTTTGCTATTTACAATTTATAATTTGTTATTTCAAACAAGTAATTTTTTGCTATTTACAATTTATAATTTGTTATTTCAAACTCAAGTAAATGTTACTTGAGTTTTTCTCAAGTCACCATAGTATACACCTAAAATGAAATATAGTGTATTTACATTAAATTGTTTTTATAATATAAGTGGCATTTGATTAGTTCTTAATAGGTTTTTAATAAAATAATTTCTTAATAAATAAGATGTTACAGTTATATGGTAAAAATACTGTAACTTTTTAACAGAAAAGATTTACAATAAAATTGGAATGATTGAGTTGATATTTGATAAAAAATTTTAATATTATAGTGTTTGGTTACTGTTAACTGATAACTGTTAGATAATCAAATAACTGTTATTTATAAAAATTACAAATCATAATTTAAAAAAAAAAATTATTACATTTTTAATTTAAAAACTAAATTATTTTCTAAAAATAATATTTATTATTAATATCATTAAACATAGTAAATAATAATTTTACTAAACACATATAACAATCAACTATAAAGTAACAGTTACTAGTTATCAGTCACCAACTACTAGCTAATAACTGCTATGAACAATTAAATCAAAAGGAGCCTAATATATATTTAGCTCTAAATCATTCAGATATCTAAACTATTCAAACCACTTAATTATTAAGAGATATTCAATTATTAATTATCAAACACATATAAAATTATTTAAAAATTTAATCACTAATTATATTCAATATAAATTTTGAATTAAAAAATTTAAACTATCATAATATGCACAAAAAATTATTATTACAAATACAAAACATATGTTAATTTTAGAAAAAATAATCTAAGATTGAAAGTAAGATTCCATATAAAGAAATTCAAAATTTAAAGCAAAAATTCGGATTGACAAAAAGAATACAATCCATCGCCATTGGCTAAAATTCCGTTAGCGCATGTATTAACGTGATTTGCTCCCGTAAATATCTTCCTAAAGCAAGGGCATTTCCGGTAATAAAAAAAGGAAAATTATAACACAAGCGGGACCAAAGTGAAAAAACAGAAAAGCAAAAGTTTGATAGACAAGAAATAGAAATTAAAATAAATAAATAAATAAATAAAAATTAATATATATATTTTTATTATTTTTTAATAGCGGACGCGACGAGAACATTGAATTATGGTTTAATATCGCCGTTGAGATGCGAAACCCATTCTCTCTCTCTCCAGGATGTGTTTTGACCCTTACCGGCTAGGGTGTACTTTACTTGAATTTTATTTTCTTTCCTTTTCTTTTTCTCCTACAGATTTTCTTTCGTTTTTCTTCAAGCCAAGCAACAACGAGAAAATACCAGAAGAACAAATTAACTTATACAGAGAGATAGAATATCAGAGGAAAATCGTTGTCTATGAAGAAGTGAAATCAATTTTCCTTTAGATCTAGTCTTTTTAACCCTAATTGAGAGTTTCTACTGGAAATTATTCTTTCAGGTTTATTATCAAAGGTTCTTCTTCTTCGGCTCTCCGTTTTTTGTGGCGTTTCAAAAATGGCTATGAGTCCTTTTTTTTTACCTTCAGTTCTATTGAAGCCCTAGATTAGGCACTGTGGATTTTGTGCTGTTTGTTTGTTTCTTCTGTGGGGCGGACCGTGTGAGGGTTATTTGATATAGTTGGGGTTTTGGATTTGGTGCGGCGCCAATCGATTTCTTTCTCTCTCTCCAGCAAAGCCGTTCGTCATCGCTGTTCCAGCAAAGCAGTTTCTCTCTTCTCTCTTCTGGCAGGTACTGTATTATGGGTTTTTGTTTTTGTTTTTTTCAATTTTCCTTTGTATTCGAGTTTAATATAAAATGCATGCTGATTACCTGGGATTTGATGTGTTTCTGAATATATGGTTTTGATGAGTAATTAGGGTTTTGGTTGAATAAGAATGTTTAGGTTAGATTTTAGAAAAAAAAAAAAAAGGTTGTTGGATTGTTGGTACCTGTTTTTGTAATATTTGTAAATTGGAGGTATATGAATTTATTTGATTTTGAATATGATATGTAAAAAATACGGTATTCAGTACTATTGTACATTAGATATTCGAGGAATATATTTCTTTTTTTTTTTTTTCATTTTTTTTTTAAATATTGTAGGTTTGATGTAACAACTATTGTGGTATTGAATCATAACAAAGTGTTTGGCAGGTAGAAAAATAAAGGAGAAAGAAAAAGGAAAAATAACAGTGAGTAGGGAAGTCGAGAACAAGAGTATAGAGAAAAACAAATAGAAATTAAAGAGAAATATTAGAATATCAAGAAATCAGTTATGAGGTTATTAAAAATCATCTCCCAATCTATTATAATCCTTGGGTGCTTATACTGCTAATGACAGCTAAGTAACTTTGTTGTATTTAACCTCTGCAAGCAATACCACAGTAATTGTTACATTCGTTTATGTAACCTTCTCTTATGGATTAAGTCATTCATCATTGAAGTCTGGTCAATTTTCATTCTATTAAACTGAAGTCTTCATCAAATCCCAATAAACAACATGGCATATATAATATTCTTAGGGTAGCACTAGCAGATAATGTACGTTTGTAATTAGCAGAAATAATTAATGTTGTACAGATTTCACACTAATCGTACATTTGCAACCTTATATATCTTGGGTTTCTACAAAA
This sequence comes from Aleurites moluccanus, assembly GCA_948193065.1. NCBI lineage: Eukaryota > Viridiplantae > Streptophyta > Magnoliopsida > Malpighiales > Euphorbiaceae > Aleurites > Aleurites moluccanus. The sequence continues at coordinate 42,065 of CANXYC010351093.1, read as the reverse complement.
CAATCATTTTCATTGAATTTGGGGGTCTTACTAAACGTTTGGATTCATTATCAGTCAAAGAATTTTTCAATGCTATGATTTTCACTGTTTGAATATTGTCTTTGAATTTCACCTGCACTTTATATTTATATATATACTCTTCGAGAATTACTTCATCTTATAAAACAACAAATCAAATGATCCAAAAATCAAATGCCCATTTCTTTGATATTTAAAAGAAAGCATCTCATCAGATTCATTCAAGCTTGTGCTTATCATGTTCAGTTATATACCTGTTCAATTTACCATAAAACACATTCTAATATTATAAAAATTACAAACACAGAAAAAAAAAGATTACTATAGGCTAAAATGTTCAATCATTATATTTTGTCTCTGAATGGTTTTAATTTCATTAATATATATATTATCTATAAAATATTTGAATTTGTTCAAAAATAATATTTTTGGTTTGAAACCGACAAACTGTAGGGAATCAAATAGAAACTAAATCTATGGTTTGGCTATAATGATAGTTTGGTTTGATAAAAGCCCTTCAAACCAACCAAACCGAGCCGATGCTATCCCTATCTTTACCTTGGTAGGTAAGCCCTTTGCACAAACAGATACTCAGCGTTTCTAGGTTCATAAAAATTTCCTGATTCTTTCTGGTATTGGATTCGAGTGTCATAGATTGTTGTTTTTTCTATTTCTCTACCAAATTATTGATGATTCTTTTTTTGATTGCATCAGTAGTTGCTTCAATTGAATACAAAAAAATACAAATTGGTTTTATAATTGTGAGTCTAGTGACTTGGTGACTCTATATACCTCTGAGATTGAGAGTGGATGCAGAACCATGAAAAACAACAAGTTTCCATTCTATCTGGTGTAATTGCCCTGAGGAAGATTGAGAATCATAGTTCAGAGCACACTAAGTAATTCTGCATATTGAGGGGTCAAAGTTTTCTCTGATTGTTGAACTTAAAAATAAATTAAATCCTATTTATTCTTTCACCATGTAAATTGTTAACTGCTTATACCCAAATACGCCCAAAAAAAAAAAAAGTTGATAGTGGAATAGGGTGTATATATATATTCCTAGCCAGACCATAGACATTATACATAACATAAACTATGAAAATCGCAGTTCAGTGATGGTGGTAGATTTAATGCGAAAGAGTTAGATGACATGCATATTAAAATCTTACTAATAAACATATTTATTAGGTGATAGACAAAAACAAAAGAGTAAGTAAGATATATCTTAAAAGTTTGTTGTATGAATAGAGCTAAATATGAAAACTAAATGTGACGCCTAGTAGTTGATTAATGGGTAATACCTAAAGTGACATGAGTATGTCGTTTTTCCTTCCCTCCTTGCTTGGCTCCTGCATATTGGCTGAGCTTTTTTTTTTTTCTTGCTACTGGGACTCCTTTTCTGCTTTGTTAATTTGGTGGTCCTCATCATTAAAATGTAATGGTATGTATATCATTATATTGTGTTTTTTTAATGAATTGTCATTGGAAGTAAAATTTTATTCTTTATGCATCTGGATTTTGATTTAAAGTCAACGTAGCTAAATATATTTAGTTTGGTGGGGAGACGTGGAAATGAATTTTCCTATATTTATATTGTTTTGCAATGAATTGATATTGGAAGTGGCATGATTTCTTGTTTCTATTATGATTTTTCTGTATCTTGATCCAAAGATTTTGGAAAGTTTTCTTGATCTAGATGCTCTTTATCCTTCTCTTTCTTTTCTTTCCTTTTCTCAATTTTCCTCGCATCTCAACCAAACACAAGGGAATGCACCATCTAATTTTGTGGCAATGTTTGATCGCTAATTGCAAAATCCTGATTAACTTACAAATATCATAAATTAGCTAACACCCAATCTTGTAAACATCTCATAAAATCAAACAAACCTCTCAAATTTACTGATTTTTTTTTTTTGGGCCAGCCATTATTCAATTAGGATATGGTAGTAAACAGCTAAAAACACTGTTCGTAAAAATTTTGCCAAGTTATAATCATTTGATACTTTGTTGTGGATCTTTTCCTTAGCCCACTCCAAAGAAAAATAATTATATATTATTTGTAGAATATCATAACTACTAAAAAGGAACAATAGCTGCCTGATAGGAGTACTTACTAAGCGTCACTGCAGAAATCCATGCGCTTTGGGTCATTAACCTACACATCACACGGGCTATAATTTAATTATAATTTTTTTTTTTTATCATTGTAGTATTATTGAGTGTTTGTTTTGTCAAATTATCATTTAAAAAAAATTGTAGTAGAAGTGGTATATCATATTAATATATGTGCATAGTAAGCAATGATTTTTTCCTTTTCTTTTTAAAAAATACTGCTTTCTTCAAACCCACAAAAAAAAAAAGTGTCTTCAATAAGAAAGGTGTTCAAATGTTCTGGATCATTTTATTGAGTGATTATTAAGTTGTTTTGCTGCTATCAATTGTTAAGGATTGTTTGATCTGGGTAATTGCACCTCCAAAATAGCCTGCTTTAAGGTTAATTCTTGATTCTGACTCCTGTATAAGTGGGACGATATGTTGAACGGTAGGAAATAACATAATGAATGGTCATGACAGTATGAAATTACTTTTCAAGTCTTACATTGCCTAATCACTAATATTCTTTTCTTTTAATCATTTTGCTTTTCCATAGTTCAAGCAATAATTTTGTTTTTTAAAGGAGGAGAAATATATCAATTAATGAGGTAAACTTGTGGGTAGAGGAATTTTATTAATAGAAAAGATAATTGTCTTTAATTCTGATCTTTTTGGCTGTTTAATGCATCCTATGAAAGTTCCTTTGTATCTTCGTCTGGTCAATCACTCGATTGACTTGAATGTGCTTTCAAATGAAATTAATGGGTTTGACTAGATTGGATTGTGTATGGGTTCTGACTGTGAATTTTCTTTACTTTGGAATTTTTTCTGGAATTGTTGTGTATGGGGTCTGCGGGTGATGCCAGCACTGTGCCATGAGTTAGGTTCTTGGGTTCAGGATGCTTTAGAAGCATTGGGTTAATAGTTGATGGTTTTTTTCTTTGAAAATGGTTATTTGTTGGATAAAATGCTTATAACAACCCTTTAGGCTTTAACATTACATGCCTTTTATTTTTGCATATCTTGCATTGCATAATGCCTTCTGAGTACAGATAATAGTATAAAATAAATAACTATGTATAGGTGTACTTTTGTGATATTTCATTGAGTTCATATGGATTTTATGTAACTTTTTCGTGATCTTTCTTTTATATATTTTTTCTTTGAGGGATCCATTTACTGTGGTAGGTGCAGGCTCTGTGAAATATGTTGAAGCAAGTGCTTGGCAAGATTTTGAGCAAAGGGCATTTTGCAAATGAAGGAGACAAGCTTAGACCTTGTTTATGTGTGCCCACTAGTGGCTTCCGCAGTGGACAGGTATGACCAAATTTCTCAGCCCTGAAAATCTTCCAAATCTGCTAAAGCAGTTTTGCATACAATGGAAATGCCAAAATTGGTAGGTGACTCGTGTAGGATAGAAAACTTACTAGTTTTCCAACATAATCTTCTGGTTGATAGCAAGGGACGCCTATTTGGAGGCTTAAGTTGAAATTTCATAGGATGGAGGGAACTTCACTCCTATCTTTATTATTTGTAGCCCTCAATCTATTGGCCTCCAATAAAATAAAATCTGCCAAACATTTTCTTTGTTGCAGGTTCACTGTGCTCCGAGAAGCTTTTTTGGGGTGGAAGATTTCCTTGATGATGACAACAGCAGGCCATATACTTACCAGAAAGAGAAAAAATCAAAAAACCCCAAGAAGCATATATCATTTAAGCAACGGACAAAAGCATACATGGAGCCATTTACCCTCGACATATTTATCTCAAAGCGCTTCGTATCAGCATCACTCACACACAGGGTAACAACTAAGCAGGTTGCAGTTGCTGGCACCAACTCTAAAGATATTAAAGCTGCACTGAAGTCCCGGTCAGATATACCGGCTTGTTTGGCCATTGGCCGCATTTTAGCAGACCGAGCAAGAGAAGCTGATGTATATACTGCTTCTTATACTCCAAGAGAGAGGGACAAGTTTGAAGGGAAGATTAGAGCTGTAGTCCAGTCTCTTATTGATAATGGGATTGATGTTAAAGTTTATCTGGACTGACAGTTTCACTGGATCTCAAAATTGATCTTATTAGTGTTTGTCTATAGAATTGGATGATTGCCATAATTTTGAAAATTAATTTTGTGCGAAATTAAAACTGTGCTGTTTTTAAAGTGAGAAATCATATTTCTCATCAAAAGTAAGCTAATGGTTTAATTCTATATTAATTTTAGTACTGAAGTCGGTAGCTGCTGTTACATTTATTTATATTATTTAAAGGAGTAGGTCATATTTTTCAATATCCCATCACTGTTTCTTAGAGCTAATATGGTTATTTACATCCTTGAATTATTAGTTATTGTCGTCATTTTTGCTAAAATTGGTCAAATTTCAAATAAGCTATACAATAAGCATACTATTTCTTTTTTCATAAATTTTTCTCGTCCGACTTAGTATTCAAACACAATCTTTGGATGAAAATTTCAGATTGTATTATTGATCTAGTCAAAATGGATTAGAAAATTTGTAAATGCAAAAAAATTATCAATTTATAATCTAATTCCGAGAATCGAATCCAAGTAACAGATGCATTATATTTTTCCCCTTTACCGTAAAAAAAAAAAAAAAAAAGACAATTATGGAATAAACTTTATTTAGCTAGATATGCCTTGGTTTAAGCATACAAGAAGCCACCAGCAAAGGGTGGTACTACAACCAACAACACATAGTCCTGCCCCCAAGCCTAAAAACTCTCCATGTATATATATATATATATATATAATTTTCACATGAATTTCTCCTATTTTTCACATGAATCCCTCCTTAATAGCTTCCGCAGCAAATTATTGTTTTTCTTGTCTTTTCTTCACTTGTTTTGCCAAGAGCCCATAAAGTTATTGTTTTAGCTAAAATAAACAGCTTTGCAGGTGCAAATTCGCACCATATACTGCAACTTTTGTTTCACTTCTTCTAAATTACCTCTTCGTTTTTGTTTGACTATTGTGTCCCCAGTAATTTATTAGATAGGCTAATGCCATCAAATTAATGTAGCTGCATTTCTTTTTTATTTTTTCCTTTCAAAAATAATTATTTGGCACTGTTCCTATGTCTATATGGACACAAAACATATATATATATGTGTGTGTGAGTGTGTGTGAAATTATAGGTATTTTTCAGTTTGCCCCTTACAACTAAAGTTCTAATTTCATCATTGACCAATAAGTTTCATTGTTCAAGTTGATAATAATTAAGCATGACACATAATATCAAATTATAAACACAAGTATCAATGAAAAGTTGATATATGATCATGAACGGACAGGTGTTTGTGTCATATGGGCTTGGCACTCCAATAAAAGTAAACATATTAATTTTATAGTTTTAATTTACTAAAATTTAATTTTTTAAAAATTTTTATACTTTCATAAATAATTTTAATTTTCGATTCATTCAGAATCAGAAACTTATACCATTCTTTTTTGAGATGAAGAAAGAGATACCTCAAATATTCAATGTTGGTTCCAACCCTACTTTCTCATCAAGATTCCAAGCTTCCATTTCCTTATTTTTTTAAACATTCAAGCAAAGCATAACTAAATTCAATAAACATTCATGTTTTTCTTCTGACAAGAGGCCCTACCTGTTTGAAGGTGCTCATGGCCCATCATTCACCACGCCATACCCAGCCAATGGTGCCAGCAAGATAGATGTGATACGTAAATAATGGGCATACATTTAGAGATGTGATTTTCCAAGATTTTAAAATTATGTAATAATTATTTTAAAATTTTAATTTATTTACGAATATAAAAAAATTAGAGATGTTCACACTATTCTAAACAATTCTTTTATGTATGTTGTATGCATAGACAATTTTTTATAATAATTAATTATATAATAAAATTAATAATTTGTGTAAAATTTAAATTTTTAACTTTCTACGATATAATATGAAATACACACGTAATTACTAAATATTATTTTAATGGCTCATATATATAAATTATACATTCAGAGATAACTATTTAAATTTAATTTTTTATATAATTTTTTTTTTCAATCCACAAGAAATTAATTTTTTAATTTCATTTCTATAAATATTTAATATAAATAATATACATATATTCTTCATATATATATTTAATTTTAATAAATAATAACATTTAATTTGTTCCCGAACTCAATATAAATTTTTTTGAACATATCCATGCTTATAAATACATACATCTATCTTATGTACAATTGTTTTAATTACTTTAATTCATATGATTTATTAATTACTCTACACTTTTAGTTTTATTTTTTTTATTATAATTTTTTCATTATATTTTCTGTATATATAAATGAGTTAGTCTCCCTATAGCATGGTATAAACATTTATTTCTTCTAGTGAAAATATTTTATTTTCCATTTCTTTTTTTTTAATGAATCTTCTAATTTAGTATGGATAATTTTTCTTTCATTATATACATAAAAAATAAAAACATATATAATTTGCATAAGTTGACTTGTAATGCTATATTGCTTATGTTTTTAGCTACTATTTATTATTTAGTTATTTATAGCAGCTAATTGTTATTATTGTTAAAATAATTGATTAAATTATTATTATTTATTGTTATTAATATATTTAATGATCATTCAAAATAAATATTAATATTTATTTTTATTTAAATATTATAAGATTGTATTTGGATATAAAGATTTAGATTTTAAATTTTAATTTCAAATTTCATATTTTAAATTTATAAATTTATAAATTCCTTGTTTGGATAGTGTAAGAAATTTAAAATTTGAAAAAAAAATAGAGATTTTAGATTAAAAATAAAAATAATATATTTGAAATAACTAGGTAAAAAAAATATTTGAAATATTAAAATTTTAAAATATTAAATTTTACTAGATATTTGAATAAATTTAAATTCGCTTAATTTTAATGATCCAAATAAAAAATTTAGTTCAAATATAAATTCGTAGTTTAAATCTTTATCATCCAAATAGACTATAAAATAATTTAGTTTTTGATTGAAATAAATAATAATTATTTAAAAAATTTGAAATTAAAATTTTTATAAACAACTGTTATTTGACTATCAAATAATTAATAATTATTATTTAAAAAAAAAAACTAAAGAACATGATACAACTATTGACAACTAAAAGGTAAACAACTTTATCAAAAAGATTTATCAAACACCCATTTAATTATTTAATATTTTTTTATTTAAATTATATATATTTTAAGGGAGAAAAAGAAAAGAAAAAAAAAATAAAAAGATAATACATCATAAACTCTTTTTTTCCCCTCAATATAAAGCACAAGCATCTTGCCTTATAATTTTTCTTCACTTTTTTCAGAATAAATAAATGAAGATAATAAAGAAAATGTCTTTTTCTTCCCTTTACAGGTATATACAGTTGAAGACAATGGTATATGCAGTTATACTTTTTTTTTTTTCTTTTTTAAAACCTCTCTCTTCTTCTTAATCTTAAAAAATGGGCAAGGTATATAATTAATCAAATTATTATGATTTACTTATAAAATTATAAATTTAGATAATATATTTTATTAAATCACAGTTTCTTCTAATCTCTTGTTTTACATGAAAATTAAATTCAAATGCATATTAATAATTGTAATATTCTTAGAATCCAAAAATTAGCTTTTTAAATTTTTATTAATTTTGTTTAAAATACTTTTACGACTCTTGGTAAATTATAATTTGGAAAAATATTTAAAACTATGGTTTGCTATATTCTAAACATTATAAAAGTAGTTTGCTAACAACTCTAACCACAATATCAAACATGTAATAAGAGTTTAAGATCTAACAGTCAATTCCACTAGTTTAATAAATTTTTATGGAAATAAATATGATTTTGCCTAATGTCAAAAAAGAAATAAAAAATTATAATTTTATTCATGTTATAAATATATAAATAAATGTGATGTCCATTCATCTATTTCACTATTTATAAATTTTTATATTTATGATTAATTTTATTACAGCATATATGTTGTAATTTAAGATAAGTTTATATATTGTAACTTATAGTGAAGATTAACTCTATAAATAAGTATTCATATTATTTTGTAATACACACCAATAAGATAATAGAATACTCCCTCTTCTACATTCTTCTTCTTATTATTATTTTTATTTTTTTTTATTTTTCATAATACATTATCAGCACAATTCTCTATTTTTAAGTAATCAAATCTAATTAAATTGTTAATTTTATACATGTTATTTATTTCACTATCTTAATGAATTATTTATATTTATAAAAATATACTAAAATATATTAGTTTATTATTCTTATAGAAAATTATTATATTGTCATTGTCTTTATATTTATAATTTATGTCTCGTTGCTTTTGATTGATAATAATATTATGCTTATATGTTTAAATTTTTTTTTATTAATAGATAAATCAAAGTTCTTTTGTTTTTATGCTACCCAATTTTATTTTTCATGATATATTTGATAACTTTCTTATTCAAAAAGTTTAAAAATCTTATTCTCGATAATATTCTTATTCAAGTATTTGACGTTTGAAATTTTTTCTCTTGATAATATTATAATTTAGATATTTGAGTAAATAAATTTTATTTTTATACATTATCATTACATCTAACATAAAAAATTTCTACTTTAATTTTGATATTTATTTTTGTATAGATTATAATATTTTATACTTGTTAAAATATAATTTGAAATAAAAGAAAATGACTTATATTTGTGATATTATAAAAGTATAAGTGAAAAAAAAATTAGAATAATAATTATTATTTTTTTAATTTAATCATGTATTGAATTTATTTATTTTGATATTGCAATGTTATTATTTTATTTTAAATATGTTGATTTTTTTTGTTATAATTAACTCTTAATGTGTGGAGAATATTTACAAATAATAATATGTTAATATTTTTCATATATCGAATATGTTTTTGCGGTAGCAATATCAATAAAAAAATTGAAAAAATGTCATGAATTAATTTCATACCTTCTGATTTAATCTCATTCTCTAAAGTGAATGCAACCATACTTAACTAAATAAAATAACAAGTCGCCAGTGAAAAATTTATGAAATACATCTTACTGATTTTATTTCATTTTCTGAAGTGAATATGATAATATATAATAATAATACTATGAAATTTAAAGGTAAATATATAATAATTATTATTTTCGTAAGAATAAAAAAATATTATAATAATACTTATCACCACAATAAGTGGGATAAAATTATACAGAAATAAAAATAGAAAAGATGGACAAAACTTTTTTAAAATAAATATTATCGATATGGTATGAACAAAAATTGGTCACATATTTATCTTATAATAAAATATTTTATTGATATTTATCGAGTATCATAAAAAGAGAGAAAAAATGTGAAGATAAAAAAGAGAGAAAAAATGTGAAGATAAATTTTATTTCCAATAATGACGACCTTAACTATAATCATATAGTTATTGTTTACGTTGATGTGATAAATAATTTTTTAAAAATATTAAAAGGGATAATTGATTTCGATGTATATATTGTTAATAGTGCGATAACTCATACAATTTTTAAAAATATTAAATATTTTTCTTATTTGAAAATGGGTGAGATAATTATTTCTGGTAAAATAAAAAAATAATTAAAAACTGTAGAAGAGCTAATATATTATCACAAGAGGAACGAAATACATTATTTTCTCTAAAATCTCATAGAAATTTATTAAATTTTAAAGATATTCACAGTAATGAATATTATATTGAAACGGTAAATGAGAGGAATTTAAAATACTTCCATATTACAAGTATTATTTTGGGTAAAAAATATAGTGAAAAATTTTCTGTTATTTTCTCTGATTTATATTATACAAAAATTAGTGAAATTGAAGTGAATCTTATCGTAAATCAAAAATTTACATATCTAAATATTTTTATTACATAGCAAGATAAGTTAATTTATCTTGATTTAAAAATAATAGAAAAAATTAACAAATTAATTGTCGGATGCACTTACTGATTTAAAATTAGCAATAAAATCTCATGAAGGACAACTTATTAATATTAATAAATCTCGAGCACGCTTAAAGTGTGGAAAACTATTGGTTATAAAGATAAAAGTTATTGAAAGAGAAAAATAACAAATAATAAAGATAATTTTATTGAAAATGCAAATACTAAAATAAATACACTTTCTGAAAAAGTACAAGTATCTGAAATTATAAAAAATGAAAAGATATTGATTAATTATGTTGGTTATGAAAAAAGATATAATCAAAATGAAATTATTGTTGACTGCTATTTTACATATAGTATAATATATTTTTATGAATAAAAATGAGGATTTTGAATCATGATCTATTTAATAATATTAAAATAGAATTGATTAAACAAAATGGAAAGATACGATATAAACAGAATTAGATTTTCTTGAAAAACATAAGGTTTTCGAACCAATAGTCCAAATATCAGAAAATATGAAACTGTTAGATATAAATAGATTTTTACAAGAAAAAAATGAGAAAAATATAATTATAAAATACAAAACAATACTTATTACATAAGATTTTTCGCAAATATTTGAAATCGATTATGAAAAGATATACTCTCATATGGTGGATGCAATAATATTTTGATATCTTATTAATTTAGTAGTGTATGAAATATTTGATATGCACTTAATGGATATAATCACAACTTAACTATACGACTCAATTGATAATAATATTTATATGAAAATTTCTGAATGATTTAAATGCTAGAAAAATATAATTTAAATTTTAGAGAAATTTATTCAATTAAATTATAAAATTTTTCGTATAGATTAACATAATTTGGGCTCATATGGTAAAATCGTTTTAGTGAATAATTATTCAAAGTAGAATATAAAAGTAATATTATAGAGAAATATGTATATGAATTTACTATAATTATTATATATATTGGTATTTTGAATATTATTGGAATTTATGAAAAACTTCCAAAAATAATATATTATTTAAAAAAGAAATTTGAGATGAATTATTTTGAAAAAATAAATTTCTGTCTCGATTACAAATTAAATATTTGGCAAAATTTTTTTTTATTTATCAGTTAACTTATACACAAAAGGTTCATTTATAATTTTATATACAAAACACATTCATTGAATAGTCCAATAGTTGTTTGATCACTTAATGTGAATAAAATTTTTTTCCAATTAGAAAAGATAATGAATAAATTTTTAGTCATGAAATACCATATCTTATATAATAGACACACTAATTATTATAAAAAAAAATGATGAAATTGGTGTTCAATAATTTCATTTAAGTGACAATCTAATAAATTTATTCACTAAAGTATTACTTATTGCAACGTTAAAAAAATTGGTTAATAGTATTAAAATGCGACGTCTTAAAAATTTTCAGTGATATTACAAATAGGAGGAATTTAGTACTGTACTCTTTTTTTCCTTAACCAAAAATTTTATCCTATTTAATTTTCCTAATAAGGTTTTTAACGAGATAATGTACTATTTATAATGCGAGAATATTATACTCTTTTTTCTTCACTAGTTTTTTTTTTACTGAATTTTTACTAGTAAAATTTTAATGAGACATATTTTTTGTAAAAATAGACATTCAAGGAAAGTGTTATAAATATATAGATAAATATAGATATCTATTCATTTATCCCACAACTCATAAGTTTTTATATTTAAGATTAATTTTATTACACCATTTATATTATAATTTATGGCGAATTTATATATTTTAATTTATAGTGAAAATGAACCTTATAAATATGAGTTCATATTACTTTTTAATACACACCAATAAGATAATAGAACACTCTCTATTTTATATTCTTGTTATTATTGTTGTTATTTTTATTTTTTTATTTTTCATAACAATTCATAAATTTTTCAAAATAAATTTACCAATTAAATAAAAAAATTGAAATAAAAAATAGCTCAAAGTACAGCATTCTTTTAAGTTACTAAACTCAACCTTATTATAAGGTTCATTGTTTTATTAATGTGTGAATTTGCAAAAAACAATGAATTTTTTATTTAGTATTCAGGAGATCGAACACTTATATTTATTTTTAAAATATTCTCAGCTCAAAACCGAATTACATCTAATGGGCCACCACTGCAGCACTACATACTATGACAGCCAGAGTTTTGTTGCTAGCAAGTAATAACTCCTACAAATAATTATTTATACTAGTCAATTTTACTATATATATAACCATCAAATCTTGTTGTTATTTGCTTATTTGAAGCTTCTTTAATCATTCTTTCAATGTTAATTATGCTTTTTTTTTTTTTTTTTTCTGATTGTTCAAAGATTCAATTGAAAAGTTATTATCCTTTTTGTTTATTCAAATATTCTTTATTCCAGAAGATTGAATATTTTGAACAGAACCCATGTGCGCCTCTAACCTGTTCGGTGAATTGCCTGTTAGAAGCAAGCCCAAATGCTAAAAAACAAAAGAAAAAATAAATTCTAGCATTGATGATTATCTAATAAATCACTAAAAGACAGTCAACATATTGCATAAATTCAAGCTAGTATTCACACCTTAAGCACTACTAATCACAATCATTGGAAGACTGAATTAATTGCCAAGCTACATTATCAGTCATTTCTCTCTCTACTTTTTGGGTCTCTCTTTATATACCAATACAAGCTATACAAGAATTTAGACAGATATTTTGGATCTGGGTTTGATTTTTTTTCTTGTTTCTTGATTTCAGAAATATATTTTCTTTAGTTGTTTCTTGATAAGTTCTTTGTAAATCCAGAAACTTTCTGTGATTTATGTACTGAATTTCATTTGTTTTCTTTCTTTGAGTAGCCACAACTTTTCTTATTTCTATTATTGGTTTTGTTTCTTTTGTGTTTACCATAGAGGACTATCTTAGTTCTTGTGTTAATTATACTTTTAATGGTTCCTTCTCTTACGGCATCTCTCTTTCTCTCTCCAGATCATGTGCATTAGAGATAGTATAGTGTAGATAGATTATTTGGAACCCAGAAACTTTTTGGGACTGTCTGGGTTTTGGCTACTTTATTCTATCATTTCTTTCTTTCTTGATTGATTGATGGATCGTTCTCTATTATTTGTTCTTTCCCTTTTATCTCTTTTTGTCTCTTCTTGTATATCTTCTCCTCTTGAAGATCAAGGAAGGGACAAAATCACATATTTACCTGGGCAGCCAACAAATGTGGAATTCAATCAGTATTCAGGTTATGTGACTGTAAACCAGCAAGCTGGGAGAGCATTGTTTTACTGGTTGATTGAGTCCCCAGCGAGTCGTGGACCTGAGTCAAGACCGCTTGTTTTGTGGCTCAGTGGGGGACCTGGATGCTCTTCTGTTGCTTATGGAGCATCTGAGGAAATTGGACCATTCCACATTAAACCTGATGGCAAAACTCTTTTCTTCAATCCTTATTCTTGGAATAAATGTATGTGATACTTTATACAATGAACGTTCTTTTCTTTACTATGTTTTTTTTTTTTTTTTTGACTTTATAATGTTTCCATGTCTATGATGTGGTTGGTGGTGTTGGCAGTGGCAAATTTGCTATTTCTTGAATCTCCAGCTGGTGTTGGGTTTTCATACAGCAATACAACATCGGATTTGTACACTGCTGGTGACCAGAGAACTGGTAATTTGTTTTGTTCATTTACTATTTAGAGTTTTATCATTTAGTTAGTCCAGATTTTACTTGACATTGTGCATGATTGATATGTGATCAGCTGATTAAACTATGTTTATCTTTTGCTTAAAGTTGTTGATTTTGACCTTTTTTTTTTAAATTCTTGGAATGTGGATGTTGGGTATTTGTAGCTGAAGATTCGTATGCATTTCTAGTCAATTGGTTTGAAAGGTTCCCGCAGTACAAGCATAGGGATTTTTACATTGTTGGAGAAAGCTATGCAGGTTTTGAAATTTTGCTTCATACTTTTCCTGCTTTCTTTCAACTAACATGTTGATTTATGAATTTCACTCTGCTTACTTGTTCAATAATGAAGAACTCAAATTTTAAAATTTTGCTTTAGGCCATTATGTTCCTCAGTTGTCCCAAATTGTTTATCAGAAGAACAAGGGAATTCAGAATCCTGCAATAAACTTCAAGGGATTTTTGGTAACAATCAGAACTCATTGTTCATAAAAACTGAAAATTATATGCTTTCAGTTCTCAATACTTATGGAACAAGTAAATATGTTTTTTTTTTTTTTTTTTTTTTTTTTTTTTCTTTTAGGTGGGAAATGCAGTCACTGATGATTACCATGATTATATTGGGACCTTTGAGTACTGGTGGACACATGGTTTAATCTCTGATTCTACATATCGAACCTTACGTAATGCTTGCAGTTTTGAGTCCACTACGCACCCATCAGCAGACTGCATCAAGGCTCTTAACCTTGCAGAGCTGGAGCGGGGGAACATTGATCCTTATAGCATTTTCACACGGCCCTGTAATAATACTGCATTGCTGAGGCGTAGCTTAAGGGGTCACTATGTAAGCTATCATATTTTCCTTCTCATTATCAGGCATAATTAAGGATTTCAATAATTGTCAACCAAAAGGTAAAACAAAATAAAAACTTAGACCTGGAAAATAGTCTGCAAATTGTTAAAGTATTTGAATGTAAATTAGATTAGCACACTAGTTCTGAAATTTATATATATATCCTGTAACTTGCTGTAAAGAACCTAGAGTTTGTGCTTCTTAAAAATTTGAAAATTTCTCACAGTGCCTTTTTTAAATAGAATTTGGGGCCTATCTTTAATATTTAAGGTTGCAATCAATTATTAGATGGTGCCGCCAGCAGAGAATTGTGTCTTGAGCTTTATGGCCTCAACTAACATTATTTTACTCAAAATTCCAATGGCCCAAATAATTAAAATAGATACAAGGATTTGTCCATAGAGATCATTTAAACAACTAAAAGCTTCAATCTTACTTCCTTGAATGCGTGGAATTGAATTTCTGTATGGTGTTGCATTTACTATGTGTTCATACTTATTAGTTTAGACATTGCTTAAATCTGATTTTAATGTGTTTATGTTGAGCTCATTCTGTTACTTTCAAACTCAGCCGTGGATGTCCAGAGCATATGATCCCTGTACAGAGAGGTATTCTAAAGTGTATTTCAATCACCCAGAAGTTCAGGAGGCACTCCATGCGAATGTAACTGGGCTCTCTTACCCATGGAAAACATGCAGGTGCATTTTGCATTTGTAATCTTTTAGAATTTTGTTGTATGTCTTATATTCAGTAGCATTATTGATCATGTTAGTATTTTTCAGTGATATTGTTGGAAACTACTGGGCAGACGCTCCACTTTCTATGCTTCCTATATACAAAGAACTTATTGCTGCTGGTCTGAAGATATGGGTTTACAGGTAGGTTTGCATCTTCACTTTTTTATCTGTTCCTCTCCATGAATGCAGTTTGTCTTATTATCTGAAAACTTGATGCAACAATTGTTATAGTACTACTGGTCTTAGTAATTAGGTATGCATTCCTTAAAATCTTTATTTCTTAACAAGAACTTAATAGGAGTTTCTTTCATGGTTCAGAAAGAGTTTTTTCCAAAGTTTCATTACTTTGTAATCCACATTGGAGAACAATCCAGAGCCATTTTCTTTTGGAAAAGATGGTCAAAACAACCCCTAATAATTATGCCTTAATTTCACTTCCCGTAGAAGTTTGCCACATCACATGCGTTAAGTTATTGGTGCTCCCCAACTTCCTCAGTCTGCAAGGTTGTTGGGGTTGCAAATAAATATGGTCTACTATTGTGACGATATAAGATGATTCCAGAAATTTGATTATTGAGATAAGAGGTTAGGTTCATGGCCTATTTTATAATCTTACAGCCTCACACTTTAGATGGTGGGATACGTTAAGCATTCTCAATTTCTTATGTTCCTGTTTTTTAAATGTTTGAAACCGTTGATTTAAACTTCGTTGATTGTTTCTATGTACTAGACTTCTTTCAGAGTTGAAAGATAACAGAAAAATAGACCATATATTGGCAGAATGGAGAAAAATATTACCATGTAGCCAACAATTGCTTGTTTGAGTTGAATATGTGTTGATGTATTGCTGTTTGTTTAGTACATTGAGGTGTCCTTGCTTCTAAACAGCTATAGGGTAAATTGGTGTGCTAGGGGCTAAAAGTTTGTAGAATGACGTTCTCAGATAAATGTTGGAAAAAACTTTCCCTCCATGCTTCTGATGTTAGTAATTTCCATGCACAGTTGTGCAGCTTATTTTCAATGGATAGAGTTTGACAACTACAATTATTTTGGTTTGATTGGTATTAGATGAAATATCTTGTGTTCTAGCAGTAGGTACATCAGGCCCACGTGTATTTTGTGAGGTGGAGGTGCATGAATGATGTCAACCTGTTTGTGAAGAAGCTACCGAAGTCAAAATGCAGCTCTGTGTTTGGGGACAAAGCATAAATGAGATCCATGATTCATAGGAAGATGACTGTCTATAATACAAACAAAAATCAAGTGTTTTTTCTCTAATAAACTTCAGGAACCTTTTTTATGCAAATATGTTCGTTTTTTAGCATCACTGATGACTGTTAGTTAAGCATTCTTGCATATAAAAAAGAAGCCAGCTATCATTGTTTCCAATTCAGGATTTTCCCAGCACAACTTTTGCTGGCATTTTTTTTTATTTGGCATTTATCTGCTTAAACTTTTGGTCTTTTAAGTGCTTTTGAATTTATTATGCACTAGTGTCTAATATGAATTCTGCTCGAACTCTCTGTCCAGTGGAGACACTGATGCAGTGGTTCCTGTAACTGCAACCCGATACTCCATAGATGCATTAAAGCTACCAACTATTACCAACTGGTATCCTTGGTATGATAATGGAAAGGTAAGCATCAATACACAGACCAATTTGTTAGATCCAGCTTACTTTCATGACATTGTTAAAGGCATACAGTGAGAATTTATTCATCTCGATAGCATTGTTTGTTTCTGTTACAGGTTGGTGGGTGGAGCCAAGTTTACAAAGGGTTAACTTTTGTAACAGTAACTGGAGCAGGGCATGAGGTTCCGCTCCTTCGCCCTCGCCAAGCTTTCATTCTTTTCAGATCTTTCTTGGAGAACAAACCAATGCCTAGCTGAACCATTTAGGCCTATTCACTTTTTTCCAGTGAATCAACAAATTATAGAACTATTCATATACAGGGATCCGTAAATGACAGAATAAAGAAGCAGCGTTCCTCTAGATGCTTCTGCTCTTGCTCAAATGCATCATTTTTAGTTTGAAGTTGTAGAATATTTATATGAGAATAATTCATTCTTTATAGGGCATAAATTATTGAAAATATGCTTGTGCCAAAAAATTGGCTGATCATATATTCTATAGGATTGTACATTTATTGGAAGTGTTTGTATCATGTTGTGTTTGCTTAATTTTATTTTGAGTTGTAACTACGGGGAATGATTATTGTTCAAATGCAGTGAATAATAACAGACTATCGTTACGGTTTGTTAGGATCCTAATTGTTTACCTAAGTGATAGAATGGTAATAATTATAATCAAATATAGCTTTATCAATATATTATTTTTTCTTATTTAACTCATTTTATATGTTAATTAATTTATATTTTTTTAATATAATTATTTTTTTAATATCATTCTGTTGATTTTTTTCAAATTTTCTGTTAAAAAAATTAAAAATATATTATTTTTTCAAAATATCCTCGTCTTTAACCTCTATATTTTTTTCTTTCATTTTCTTTTTATTTACCTTCATTTTATTTTCCTTTCTTTCATTTTCTTTCCATTGTCTTTTGTAAAAAGTTCACATTCATATTTTTTCTTATTTTTTCTTTGTCATGTGATATTTTTTCTTTTTCTTTTTTCTTTTCCTTTTTTGTGGTTTATTAATTGTGTAAATTTTGGGTTTGTTAAAATTAAAGGAAGTAAAATTTATATGTAGGTATTGTGATTAGTGAAATTGTGTGAAAAATGGAGGATTTAATTGTGAAGAAAAATAAAAAAAGCTTGAGATATGTTTTAATAAAGTGGTATGAAAAAAAAAATTGATGAAAAATAAGGGGTATTTTTATCTTTTTAATTGTAGTTAACGACCAAATAGATGGAAAGACCAATTTTTTAACTATTTTTTAAAAATATAAGAATCTAAGTGTTAATTTCGTTAAATTTCAGGGACTAAATAGTATTTTACCCATTATTATAACATTTATGAAATTTATCAAAATTATATTTTTTAGGTCATGTAATTTTGAAATAACTACTTTTAATCTCTTCACAAACTTTAATTAAAAATATAAAATTTTAAGGGATTGAAGTATTTAAATGATATAATCGAATGACTAAATACATTATATTTTAAAATTTTAAGAATGAAAGTATTATATATGTTAAAATGTTAAGAATAAAAATTATAAAAAATATATATAATTTTATTAATAAAGACTAAAATATCAGCTACTAATAAATTTCGGGGCTAAAAATATTAATTTTAAAATAATATCCCAGTTTAAGAGATGTTAATGTAATTTATGCAGTATATTTACATCGTCAAATACATTATTAATTAAAAACCATAAGAATAATAATGAATGTTTAATTAATAATTGTATATTTTCTTTAGCCCAATCATATTATATATTATATATTATGTAATACAACTAGTAATGAAAAGAAATATTATGAAAATAAATTAAAATTAATAAAAAGAATTGATTGATTTGGCCGAAATACGTTGTATTGAATGGGGATGGAAGCCAAGCGGATTAAGAATAAAAAATGAATAAATTAAATTAAAATTGATGATTTCATAAATATTTAATTTGATTCAATTAAAAAAAAATAAATTAAAAATTTGATTTAATTTATATTTTGAGTCTTTCTTTTCGATTTCAAACTGAGTTCACTCTTGTGTCCTTAAATACATATATCTGATTCAAGACTGAAAATAATATAGTCAATGGATGACTGCCTCACTGAGATCCTGAAAACATGTAACCACTGAAAGGGTGAGTATAACATTATACTAAGTGAGTCAATATATATATGAGTATGCAATAATATTCATGATAGTCATATCTATCCATTAATGATATGTAAATAGAAATGTTGGTGATTGTATGATGAAATACATATCATGAACCATAATGCATATAATATAACAGGAGTCTGTAACATGTTATACTGTATCATATAGCAACTGTAGCTACACTTTATCACATTTCCCCCAATCAACCATATCATGGCATAAGGAATTTCATCCCTCCCTAGCAGAGGTCATAATATATATCTGTGATCACAGCTGATGGTTTGTTTCTACACCATCGAAATAGTCCTGTTATAACATATTATATATAAATGTCTCATATAGCATAAACATATTAAAATAAGTCTCCAATAGAACTTAAATGATGATATATATCATTATAAGACCCAAAGAAAGGATTTGACTCAATTTCATATTTTTGTTTGTCGGAGCCCAGTTTGGGCTGCCGCAACTGGCTCCCAAATTACGGGTCCATTTTTCATTTTTCAGACACTTTCTGATTTGCCTTGAATTCAATATATACATGGCAATTTCTTGATTTCAGGTTAAAAAGTCTTTTAAAATATTTTTTATAGCAATTTAAAGTTTGTGCTAAAATTAGGCATTTCGGTGGCTCTGTTTTAGGTCAAATTGGCAAATGCCCAAATGTGGATCATTAATGATTTTCAAGTAAGAATATCATTTCATATGCATAAATGCATGACTTATGAATGAATAATGCATCAATATATAGACTCACCTCTATCACAAATTTCCAAATGCCACTCACTCAGGCCTAGTTAACCCGTGACTCCCCGTCCGCAGCTTTTGTTTGGGACAATTCTCCTATAACAACCAAATTGGTTTTATAAGATTCATATCCACTATAAACCATATCAAAACACATATCATGCCATATTAAGGCATATTCAAACATATTAACACATAACAACATACATTATACACATATTACACATTATGCACATTAAAGGCCCTATATCACTCTTTTAATACTTTTCATATCTTTTATGCATCAAATGCATTTCCATCATCATATATCATTCACATTACACATGTTCATCATTATTATTATGCTAAGTTATAAACTTCCAAATACTTAGCTCAATATTCCATACCAAACATACACAAATTTTCAATTGTACTTCAAATCACTTATATCATTCAATCTTTCCACATTTAAACTTATACATTATAATCATTTAAGCCATTATACCATATTCATATCTTACTTCTTTATTTGCATTTGCCTAACACTTTAAAATAATAAAGTCCATATGTTATCACTTTAATAGAAATCATTCTATTCTTCCATTTTTCAACTCCATTCTAATATACAATAATTATAAACACCAAATACATAACATTCATTCATTTAAACCTATCAAACATCAAAGCACTAAGGCATTATTCAAGCTTATGATAGCAATTGTGAAACCTATTGATCTAACCATCAATTTCCTCATTATTTAATCCAATGATTAGATTTAATCAAGTCTAAAATAATACCATAGAATTGCATACACCATATAATTTCATATCTCAAAGGAAAATATCATATTGCTCTTAGTTCAACCGAAGCACCTCAAGCACCTCAATTGAGCAGCTTACCCGAAACAATTTTCAATCGGGTTTATTTCGCATTACAGAATGGCATATTTTACTTTATACACCAGCAGAATAGAAGTTATATGTATATATATTAAAGTTTGATTATATTTTATATACACCCATATATTTTTTAATCTAACATTAATAAAAAATTTTAAAAAATTATTATTAATGAAAATTAACTAAAAATAAATTAAAAAATAATTAAAGATAAAAAAGATAAATTTTGGATGTGTTAATTAATAAAATAAATAATTTTTATATTATACGTTGAATTATTTTTGACATTTTTTTTATCACCAATATTTTGATGATATTTTTATTTTCAAATTTATAATAAAATAATGATGGCTTATAAAAAAAATTTTGATATGAAACTCGCAAATTAAAAGTGATCAAACCATTTCAAATTAAATTTTCACAATTTAATTTTAATGATAGTTTGATTTTGTTTGGGAATTCTTCAAAAGAATTAATTTGATTTTTTTAAAACTTTTTAAATTGATCAAATAGAATCTATGCCACCCTAAGATTAAATCTAAATCCAACCTACAAAACCTAAACCGGTGAATTGAATGAAAGAAAAAATTGATTCGGTCGAAATCAATCTGGTTGGACCTGAATCCAACCCACAAACGCAGTGAATAGCAGCACAAGTACCAAAATTTAGGGAAGATGTGCTGTTACTTTATCGTCAGATCCAAGAAGTGCCTGTCCAAAACCAAGAAGTGATTGCCACATTAATCTGACGGTGTATAAATCACATGCTCACACGTGGTTGTTATTTATTGGAGGATACACGGCGTCATCAATGCCAATAAAAAAGTCTAAATCAATAGTCAATCAAGGGTGCGGCAGATCTTAATCCAGCTCATTTTAACCTTCTTGGACGTTCATTACAATTTTTTTTTTCTTATTTAAGGTCAATTATTTCATTTTTCTCCAAAAAAATAAAATAAATTATTTTATTAATTTGATTTGTTTTTCAAAATAAGTAGGTAATAGTTAGTAGTAACTATTTGTTGCTAGCTATTGTTTTATTTGAGCTATAATTTCTTTGGTTGTTGAGGCCGTTATTGAATAGTGCAAAATACCAACCATAAAAGCAATATTAAGGGTTTTAAAAATGAGAATGAACTAAATCAAGAATTAATTTAATGGTCGATATTCTATAATTTTTAATTTAAAAAGTATTAATATATTATTTTTTTAATTTTTAAAAATTTATATTTTTTATTAAATTAATTCGAATAATTTTAATATCATTAAATTAAAAGCAATACTTGTAAAATAGTAAAATTATTGTCTACACTGAGTGTATAGACTTATCTCATATATTAAATTAATAAGTAATGAAATATTTTATTTAATATAATATTTTTATATGTTATTAATATTTTTTTTATTATATATATTCTTATTTTATTAAATTAATGTATATATTTAATGTAGGTAAAAAACATTGAATATTAGATAACTTATTGGAGTATACAAGAGCTTGATTAATTTATAACAAATGTGCATCTATGCATGTAATTCAACAAAAGCAAGTAGAGTTTGCATGAAAAGAAGTCAAGACATAACAACATATTGAACTTTGGAAATTGCACAAATATTTGAAAATTGCACATTCCTTTAGTTCTACTCCTATCACAACTATAGGAGAATAATAAAAGTCAATTGGTATAAACAATCAATTAAAACCTTTAAAAACAATCGAACACCTCATAATCTAACTTTAATTGCATATTATGGAAATTCCCATTAAGAGCTCTTCTTGCTCTTTGCTATATTTCTTAAGTTTTGCTATTCTTTTGCTTTCCACTTTTGCTTCAACTTCGGCCTCTAATGGCCACCACCACCATAAAGAGCAGGAGAGGGACAAGATCATCAAGCTACCAGGACAACCTTCAAATGTGAACTTCTCTCAATACTCTGGCTACATTACTGTGGATCCGGTAGCTGGCCGAGCCCTCTTTTACTGGTTGATTGAGGCCCCAAAGACTGTCCGGCCCATGTCAAGGCCACTTGTCTTGTGGCTCAATGGTGGGCCTGGTTGCTCATCTGTAGCATATGGGGCCTCTGAAGAAGTAGGCCCGTTTCGAGTCCGACCCGATGGCAAGACTCTTTATTTGAATCCATATGCTTGGAATAAAGGTACAAACATTATCAATACCATCAAATTAATCTCTATAATTAGTTGATCTTAACTCTTTTTTTGAGTGATATTGTTGCTAATTAACCATGATCAAGATTAATTAGTGAGGTCAAATTTACATTAGGTCAACTGATCAATTATAGAAATGTACATAAGGTGATTTTAATTGTTGCAGTGGCAAATTTACTGTTTCTTGATTCGCCGGCGGGCGTCGGGTTTTCCTATTCAAATACTTCATCAGATATATACACTGTTGGTGACAAAAGGACAGGTATGAGTTACAAAATTTTCTCGTAATTTGGTAACCAACTCTGATTAGACAATTAGGATTTAGAACAAAATTTCTTGTTCCCATATGAATTTTTTAGTTGGATTTGGACGAATTAATTTAAATGGATTTGAAATTGGCAGCTAAAGATGCATACACATTTCTGATTAATTGGTTTGAGAGATTCCCTCAATACAAGCACAGGCCATTCTACATTGCTGGAGAAAGCTATGCAGGTTTGGTTTATTTCTAATTCAAATTGCTAATTAATTTTATTGACTAATCAATGATTCTAAATTTCTAATTAATTAACATTGAAATTCTGTTAATTCTATATTCAGGCCATTACATTCCTGAGCTATCACAAATTATTGTCCTGAGAAATAAGAGAGTCAACAAAAATCCTGTCATTAATTTCCAAGGTTTCTTGGTAAATCAATCTTTCATTCTGTTTACTCTGCCACAATATATATATTTACCCTACTTGATGTGTTACATATATTATTACTATTGGTTCAAATTTAAGTTTCTTATTAAAAATTTATTAATGATCCGTGATAATAATTTGAGTCTTAAATTTAGATTTGAGGTAAATTTTTTATTTGAATCATTAAAATTAGATGAATTTTGATTTAATTTAAATATTTAGTAAAATTCAACAATTCAAAATTTTAATATTTTAAATATTTTTTTAATTAATTATTTCAAATTTATTATTTTCATTTTTAACTTAAAATCTCAATTTTTTCTTAAATTTTAAAATCTAAAATTTTAATTTTCTTATACTCTCTAAATAAAAAATTTATAAATTTATAAATTTCAAATTATAAATTTAAAATGTGAGATTTAAAATTAAAATTTTAAATGTAAATTTATATATCCAAATATAACGTACATCAATGTTAATTTAATTAATTTAGTAATAAAATAAGACTCCAAATTTTAGCACCCAATGTTACCAAAAATTTTGTTTTTTCATCTTCATTCCGTCAGTATTTTCTCGGTATACAGTAATAATATATTTTTTTCAATGTAATCCATTGATAAATTTTGTCAGTATTTAGCAATTTTTTTAGTAATTTAAATTAAATGTTTATAATTTATAATTTTAATTCATGAGTTATTAACATTTTTTTGTGTATTTATTATTATAATTGCAGTTAGGCAATCCATTAATTGATGATTATCATGATAATATGGGGACACATGAGTACTGGTGGAGCCATGGTTTGATATCAGATTCTACATATGAAGAGCTAAAGAAATCTTGCACAAATGACACATTTTTATTCCCTAAAAATGGATGTAACTTTGCATTAGAACAAGCTTACTCTGAGTTTAGAGATATCAATCCTTATAATATTTTCAGCCCTCCTTGCTCTGCTACCTCTACTCCTACACAACATTCACTGGTAATTACTAAATATTATTGTGCTTTTGAATCATTACACAATTTAATTTTCTTTTTGTTTTGTAATCTTGGATATAGCCATGGAAATTCAGGGGAAATGACGAGTGTATAGTGATGTACACAAGAAGATATATGAATCGTGCAGAGGTCCAGAAGGCTCTTCATGCAAACATTACTCAGATTCCTCATCCTTGGGCCACTTGCAGGTATTAATTATTTATAATTTGTAGCTGTATCAAGAACTAAATAATCCTTTTTGTTCATTTTTAGATTGATTATGATATTTTTTTTTATTACAGTTCTGTAATTAGACGTAACTGGAGTGGTTTTCCCAAGTCTATGTTGCCAATCTTCAAAGCTCTTATTGCAGCTGGTATCAGAATATGGGTGTTTAGGTAAACTTAAATAAACAATTCTAAATGACTAAATAAATTACACAATAAAAAAAATATATATAGTGGTTGCACTCTGTCCGATTCAGTCAAATTCAACCAAAAAAATTAGACATTGATTTATAGATCGGACCAAATCACATATAAAATTTATTTTTTTAAAAATTCGTAAAAAATCTTTCAGCTTATCATATATTCTTGATTTGAATAAATTTAAATAAATATTTTTAAATGACTAAATAAATTACATAATAAAATAAATTATAATTATCAGATTTTGTCGGATTCAACCAATTAAATAAAAAAACTTAAAACTGATTTATAAATTAAACTAAATTACACATAAAATTCATTTTTCTTAAAATTTGTTAAAAAATTTTTCACTTGATTGGATATCATTGACTTGGATGATCAAATCATGAATTTTACAAATTGCTCTTAAAATTTATTTTTATTAAAATTAATTCTCACGCAGCATAAAAATTCCGAAAGTTATCAAATTATCATAAAATTTTTGTTGAAACTATGAATTTTTTTACTCATAATATGTGTGCACAAGTTGTAAATTTTTGGATTTTAATCTTTCATTTGATTCAATAATTCAAAATTTAGGGATATACATACACTGAATATTTATTTATTTATTCTATTATTGTAAGAGCTAATTAATGATAATAAATTGACAGTGGTGACACGGATGCAGTTTTGCCGCTGACTGCAACCAGATACTCCATTAATGCTCTAAAGCTGAAGATAAACACAGACTGGTACGCTTGGTACGATGGTCATCAACAGGTTAGCTTACCTACCCTTATTAATTCATCTTCATCTTCATCTTCATCTTCTACATTTTCCTTAGTATTAATTCAACTTATGGGTAAGACATTTTTGAGGTTATCTATGAACTTTTATTGCTCTCCATTTGCAATTGTTATTTTAGGTAAAGAAATATCAAATGCTAAGTAATTATATTCTAAAATGGGTCTTTAGGAAAAAAAAAGTAATTATATCTTAAAAATTTATTATATAATAATAATAAATGTAAAAACATTTTTATTCAAATCATAAAAATTAAAATAAAGATATATTATTAAGATGGTATTTAGATATTTTTAAAATGGACATTAAACGTTGTTTTGAAATTTAAAAAATGTTAAACGGGATTTTGGAGTGTTTGATAAATTAATTCAAAACGACATTTTGAAACTTAAAAATAGAAAAAATTTAAACTAAATATGCCAGCTTATTTTAAAACTCTGTTTCCAAAATCTAATTTACATACAAACACTCCCTAATTACCTCCCAATTTTCTTTTACTTTAATCTTGATTTCCTAATAAATTGTTAGTTTTCGTAGCATGGTTATAGGCTTCACATGTATATATCTTATGATTGGGTAATTCGGTTATTAGTACAGTAATTTGAGTGATTAAGAATGTAACATGAGTCTAATCAAATACAACAACATTAAATTCTACTCGACTCAATTAAAAAATTTAAAATTTAAAATTCAATCGAATTTTATATTTAAAATTCAAATTCAACTAAAATAAATGACTGCTCGTATCAATTATATTAAATTTATAAAATATTCAAATCGAGTATTATATTACTTGAATTTATTCTATTCATTATTTAAATTTAAACTCAACTCGATTATAATCAAGATAAATTCATATATTTTACAAGTCGAGTTAAATAGTTTATTAATAATTTAATTTACTTACATTTTTAAGAATGCTATTTACTATATAAAAAATTAAAAATTACAACACTGATAATCTTTTTCCTGTTAGGGTTTTAAGTTAAGTAATATGCGATTATTTGAAACATTACACTTTAGGTATTTAATTTAAAATATCTAGTATGCTGGCCTAGCTAAAATATATATAGATTTATACTAGGGTTAAACCAGTTAATGGGCTCTTACCCATTATATCTACTACAAAGATTCATTATTTATTAAGACTTATATTAAAACATATATTAGAGTTATTTAATATACCAAATATTTCCTTCATTAAAAAAAAAATAAATGTACTAAAATAAATTTAACTTTTGATGGAATGTATATAAATGACTGTCTGTTCTCTGGCGGTTGTCATTCCTAATTTTTTTTTTTGGGTTTTTTTCTAATTTGGATTGTATAGGTTGGCGGTTGGAGCCAAGTTTACAAGGGATTGACCTATGTAACAGTAAGGGGAGCAGGGCATGAGGTTCCTTTGACTCAGCCTCGACTTGCATTATTACTATTTAAGCAATTTTTAAAAAATGAGCTCATGCCTGCTGTAACTTTGGGTTAATTAGATGAATTAATTGGTTGTTTAATCTTGTATGCTGCGAGGGTATTTTGTTTTTAAATTTCCTATTCAAATCATTAATTGTATTGTATATGATGCATTACAATTTCATGTAAATAAATTAAACATTATACCATAAAATTTCATATACATATGCTTGCTCAATGCTTAGCCCTTCAATATTCTCTTTGCATTTTCACATAACACGCTTGGAATTACAGAGTTCATATTCTATTTTTGTTGAATTTGTAAAGTATCGGTTCAAGAAATTAACAAATCCATAATCCAAGAATAAATTGGAGGTAAGGAACTAATTAAATCCAGAATAATTTGCAAGCCAAAACCTTTTTGCACTAGTTGATCATTTAGCTTCACAACTTTTTTAGTTCTGTTAATGATTACTATTTGTATGATAGTGAGGTCTAGACTTTAATAGAATCTTTTATTAAATATAAAATAATGTTAACTTAGAGGACTCGAAATAGATATTGGCTTCTCCATTAATTAGCTTTAATTAAATTAATAATATCAGTATATAATTTTGTTATATACATGCATTAGGATATGAAAATAACTCAATTAAACTGAATAATCTCAATCTGATTAAATACATAAGATAAAGAATTTTATCATCAAATAATAAATTTTATGCTAAATAAAATTTTGTGAAATAAATTACTTACAATTTTTTAGAAAATTCAATGCACTTTCCAAAATTTATATTCATAACAATGCTTAATACTAATTGAAAGAAAAAAAAATACTGCTGATTAAAGTATTAATGAATTTTGTATTTTTAAATTGAGAATTCAAAGGCACACAAAATAAAATATTTAGAGCTTTTTTTATCTTTTCTTTCCACTAGTTTCTTTGTGACAAGGCATAAACAAAAAAGGACATAAAAAAGTTCTTTAGTCTTTTCATTTAGTTAAGACCTAGAAAACTACAAAGCATGATAAAGCAATTAATTAGCTAATTAAATAATTTTCCATGAATGATGATAATTAATTTTATATGGCAATTGGGATAATTTTTTTTTTAGTCATTAAGAAAAGAATGTATATATTGGAGCTGCAAAGAGAATCAAAGAGGGAATTAAACAAAGAATGTGAGAAAAATAAGATAAAGCATAAAATATATTCTACATGATCTCTCTCTCTCTCCCAAAGATATAACCTAATTAATTCTGATTCTGATTATGCTTTAAAAGAAAGCTAAAATTGGGTCCATACCCAAAAAAACAATTCACAAAGCCATAAACATGGAAATACCTAATTGCCTATTATACTATATATTCTTTTCTTGCCTTGGGTAATGCATATTCGAATTGATGCCTTTACTGATAAACTCTATATTTTATCGAAAGAATTTGGCAATGTAAACAAGACTCAAGGCAATATATATCCCAATTTGAATAAATTAAGTTTCCTGCATATAATTTACTTCTTTCACCTAATTAAAATTAGTTTTAAAATAATTTATTAGACATGTTAATGAGTTCAGATGTATATCTATTCGATTAATTCGTATTTGTAAACTAATATATTTTTAATTTAAAAAAATTGAAGTAAAATATTTTTCGCCATTAATTGTATTATTTCTTATAATATTACAAGACAGTCTAATTAATTAATAAATTTAACAAAGTTCCTTGCTCACTAAGAAGTATAATTTAGTGATTCTACATATATACATCAATAATAAAGTTCTTTCCTTTTCCTTTTTCTTAATACACTAATACACAAGGGAAAGCAAAGAGAGAGAAGGTGCTAAACATTTTGAATTCTTGAATCTTTCAGACAACATATAATATAATAATAAAGAAAAGCATTGGCACCCATTAAAAGAGAAAAAGCTGAAGAAACAAAACAGCATAATAAAGAAAAGAAGCAAGAAACTAGATAAAGAGAAATAGAAAGAGAGAAAGGTAGCTAGAGCATAATTAAGTAGTGGCGCAACACAAAAAATTAACACATTAGACCAAAGACATGTATAGATTTAGCAACACAGTTATTGGTTTCTTGAATCTTTTTACTCTGTTAGCATCTATACCGATAATTGGTGGAGGTTTATGGATGGCAAAGAATAGCACAACTTGTGAAAGTTTCCTTCAAACCCCACTTCTAGTTGTGGGTTTTGTTGTGCTAATAATTTCACTAGCTGGCTTCATTGGAGCTTGTTTTCATGTAGCTTGGGCTCTTTGGGTTTATTTAGTGGTTATGTTGTTTCTTATTGCAACCTTAATGGGTTTGACTATATTTGGATTTGTTGTTACCAGCCAAGGTGGTGGTGTGGATGTTCCTGGTAGGGCTTATAAGGAATATAGGCTACAAGATTATTCTCCTTGGTTGAGAGATAGAGTTAAAGACCCTGATTATTGGAGGACAATTAGAAGTTGCATATTGGGTTCCAAAACTTGTGCCAAGCTTGCTTCTTGGACTCCTCTTGATTATATGGAGAAAGACATGTCTCCCATTCAGGTAATCTTTGTCTCTCTAGTTATTAATTTTTCTTTGCTTAGTATTCGATTCAGTGAAGTTAAATTTGAATTTGAAAAATAAATATTCGATTATTAAATTATTAATAATAATAAAAAAATTATCTCTTTCCTTACTAATTAGGTTCAAATTTGAAATTTCACAATTCTGATGAAATTTTCTTTTTTCTTTTAATTAACTCAAAATTTGTGTTATTATTATTATTATTATTATTATTATTATTTTGGGTGCAGTCTGGATGTTGCAAGCCACCAACTTCATGTAACTACAACACGGCAACAGTGGTGCCCCAAGACCAAGATTGCTATAGATGGAATAATGCCCCAACTCTACTATGTTATGAATGTGATTCTTGCAAAGCTGGAGTGCTTGAAGATGTGAGAAGGGATTGGCATAAGCTCTCAGTCCTTAATATTGTGATGCTCTTACTTCTTATTGGGATCTATTCAATTGGATGTTGTGCTTTCAGAAACACTAAAAGGGCTGAAACTGATTACCCTTATGGAGAAAACAGGATGAGCAAAGTCAGACCCAGATGGGATTATTATTGGTCAGTGAATCAAATGCTCATCACTTCTTCATTTATTTTATTTAGAAGATGCTTCTCTTTAAAATTTATATAAAAAATAAAAAACAATGAAAATTTGTTTAAGTTTCTTTCTTTCAAAAAATAAAAGAGAAAATACTTCTGGTAAACCTTAGATTGACTTTGTCTCAATAATGATTTTAACTGTTATATATGTCTCAGAAAATTAATTTAACATTGTATGATGATAAAATAATTTAAAAACTTATAAATGAATGGAAGTTGGATAAAAAAAAAAAAAAAAATCAAATTCTCTTGTGAATTATAAGCATGCTTGTATTGCATGCGACAATTTATATTTTAATCACAAAAGATTGATATGTTATCTAACAATATTCTTGCTGATAAATATATGATAAAACCTTCATGGGCTTTGCCTATCTATCTCAAACTCGTAAGTTAGTCTCATAAATAATGATATATAGTCCAAATGGTTAGATGGAAACTCTATAATCAATAATTTTTAAGTTGGAATTCCAATTTTTTATGCAAAAAATTTTAATAATACTTTATTTCTTTGAATATATTTTCTACTCATATTAAATTGTAATATTGGTCAGTTTCTTTGAATATAATATTTCTTATATGACAAAAATAATAAAGCTTTAGATTTTACTTTTTGAACAGGTGGAGATGGTGGCATGGCAAGAAAGAAGAGCTTTGGTAAAAATGAAAATTCAGTGGGTTATGTTTGTTGGTTGTTTAAAGATAAGACAATTCAGTTGTTTGGTAGTAAATTGTTATGTGGTTGTGGTGGGCATATTGGAAGTTTCAGACTCATCTTCTTTCTTTTATACAGAGTCTTCTGTTTCTTTCTTTTCCTTTTCTTTGTACAAAGATGGATTTCACTTTTAATTTCCATAGATTTTATATCCATACTTTCACTTTATTTACTTTCCCTAATTTTGACATTTGGTTAAGTTCTTTAAATGCATAAAGCTTGTTCAATTCTACTACTTATATTTGCATATGGTGATGGATCCCTTCTTTTTCCTCATAAATTCTCTTTTATACATTTAAAATTCACATATCTATTCATTATTATTTTAATTGTTTATATAATTTTCATTTATATTTTAACTTTTGAATTTTTAAAATTAAATTATATATTAATTTTTTAAACCAAAAAATTATAATAAAATTATTAATTTTGGAGTAACAATATCTAATAGATATTATCCTTTAACTAATAAAATTATATTATGATTTTTTTTATTAATTAAATTTTCGTTCAAATTCAAACTCATAATCTTTTAATTTAAAAAAAATGTATTGATGATTGATTATTTTATTTAAAAATAAATAATTTTTTTTATTTATTAATCTGATGGGTATGAAATGGGTCAAAACCCGAGATTGGTGGGACCAAATAATTGTGTGGCCCATTGGCACATGTTTGGGCTAATGTGTTAAATTTTGACTAATTCTTCATTAAATATTTGTCTGCAATTAAACATAAAATTTTTAATTATTTATTTAAAAATAATTTAGAATTGCTAGACTATTAATATTATTTTATTTTATATTATTAAAGGTGACAAAATCGAATTTTAGATTTGAACCTTATATTATATACTTACGGTCATATATTAAATATGTTTATGCAGACTAATAAATGATTTGGACATTCAGATAGAAATCATTTTTAGGTTCTCTAGAAGCATGTGATTAAACAGTTCTGCACTAATAAAATAACAATTCTTTTTATTTTTCATTTAATTTTAAACATTGATTCAACTTGTTTATTAATTGTCAATAAAATTATTTTTATCTTTATTTATTAAAATTTTATTCTTAAAATAAATATATAAGAAATAATTTTTAAATATATAAATTAAATATGATGTGCATCCTTGAATTTGTCGGAGAATGAATTTAATTTTAATTAATATATAAATTAATATAATAATATTACTGACTTTTCTAAATAAGTATATTTTTTATTTATATACATAATGAAATTAATATGAATTATCCTTCTCATTTAGTACTCCATTTTATGTTTCATGCAGTTTTATATATTCTATGTCATTTTTTTTCTAAATATTTTGACAATTAATATTTTTTTATAAATAGAATGACGGATAAAAATATATATGAAATAGAAAATAGTACACTAAATAAAATATAAGATTCGGATTATAATAAAATAAGGATAAAATTTTTTCATTAAATAATAAAAAAATTGTATTAATTAATGTATTTAGTCTAAGTATTCTATAAAATCTTCAATTTCACTCCCAAATATTTTAATAAATATGATGATAAGGTCATGCTATTATAATAAGAAGAAATGAATAATTAATCCTTTAG
Organism: Aleurites moluccanus; assembly: GCA_948193065.1. NCBI lineage: Eukaryota > Viridiplantae > Streptophyta > Magnoliopsida > Malpighiales > Euphorbiaceae > Aleurites > Aleurites moluccanus. The sequence continues at coordinate 9,345 of CANXYC010351093.1, read as the reverse complement.
TAGTGACATTTATTCTTTCTTCTTACGTTGATATTTATGAAATCATCATTCTCATAAAATTGAAGTGAAGAGTAAACGTTAAGGTGGTAACATTGAAAAGGTCATAAATTGCTTTTAAAATCCCGCTTGTTAATTAAATTCTTTGTTAACTACAATAACAACAAGGCAAAAATAAAAGGACAATATATATATATATATAACTTTATGATGTTAGTTATTGAAATTTTCCTCTAATAGTCCTAAGCTCCTCAAATTTGATTTTTAACTCTTATATATTAGACAAATATATCTTAGTTATCAAATTATATTTTTTCTTTTTTTTTGTTTGACTCTCGTAAATTTTGAAGTCTAGTATCGTGTCTCTAAATGATTTAATAAAAGTTTGTATTTATTTCATACATGTTTCTTTACATAAATATAAAATTAGTTTATCTTTTATTATTATTGATGTATTAGATATTAAATTTATTTTTATGGAAAAAATAAAAATAAAAAATACATTTTCTTATCCATTTATACAAAAAGAGAAAGGGAAAAGGAATGAAGGAAAAAGAAAAATAATAAATAATTATTTTTTTAGTTGTTGGTTATAATTGAAATCAATTTATTTAGTGTACAATCAACATTTTTAAATGTATGAGAATTTATTATGTTTAGAAAAGAGATGCAATGAGCTAACATTATACTTATTCTAATTTCTTTGCTTAATCTCCATTTATGGAAGTTGTGGATTAAATGTCATTTTCAATTGCAATTTTTTTTTTGACATTCTTGTCTTTGTGGGTTTGGCATTGCTATTTTATATATATATATATTATATTCTTTGTTGGGAGTATCAACAACCTTATCTTTGCTTTTGTTTGTTTTAAAAGAATGTTTTAAATATTTTTAGAAAATAAATAATTTTATCTTTAATCTATAAAAATTATTACGATTATATCTCAAAAATCAATATTATAAACAAATTTATTGAATAAATTTATCTTGAATTTGATTCATTTTTATAATTATACCCAATTAAAAAATTTATTTTTTCCAAATTTAAAAAGTTCATTTTGATTGTACTCAAAAATCAAAATTGAAAAAAATAATTATTCTTATATATTTTATGGAATAGTGTGTGAAATAATTTTTTTCTCTCCCTATTTCATGAAAGTATTTATTCATTTTTATCATTAAATAATTTTTTTTATTATTAAATATATAATTAAATAATTAATCTATTGATATTATTTGATTTTTTTTATTATTTAGGAAGTCATAAATAATAAATTTATTCTCACTCATAATTATATTTATATATGTGTGTATGTATAACACAAATGACATCTTTATATCAACTTATGATTAAATTTTAATATAAGATAAATGGACATCATGCCACTCATTTGATTACAATTTAATATGTTTTCTTATAAATATAAAAAGTAGTGTGTTATAAATTAAATTCAGGATATTAATTAAATTAAGTGTTTGACTAATATATATAATAAAATGTTCCTATACTACTGCTCATCCAAAAGGATATAATTATGATAAAATCTTCTATTTTTTAAAAATAAAGTATAATTGCAAAAAGATATAAAGTTTGAGGTAGATTTATTCAATAAACTCAATAAAATTTATTATTTATTTTTAATTTTGACTATTTGGATATAATTGCAAAATTTTAACAAATTAGGGTAATTTTAAAAAAATAGAATATAATTATAAAAAATATAAAGTTTGGGATAGATTTTTTCATTAGGCTTTTTGTATATTGTTGAACAAATAGCTTGAGACAAAGTCTTATATGATTAAATAACCTTAAATCTAATTTTATTAATAATTTTTAATTACTTTAAATTAATACATTCAAAATGTTGGTTTTCTCAAACAACATCAAATAAACTCTTGGATAAATAGTATTCAAAAATATTATTATTACTCACTTTTTTTTTTTCATATGTTGTTGAAAATAATTAATTCCACAAAAAATTTTAAAAATTTTATATTAAATAGTCTCAGTTTTTTTTTAAAAAAAAACTACATATAATTAAATTACTCTTATTATAAAGATGTGTGAAATTATTGAACATTTATTTAGCATAAATAATAAGGAATAAAGGTAAAATTGAAAAAAAAAAAATGCTTCCCCCATTTTTTAAAGTGATGGACAAATTGAAATAAAATAATTTTTTTTAAAACAATAAATAAAAAATATATGGAGGGAGTATTTGTTATTTTATTTTATTTTATTTTAATTGTGTTTGTTTGTTTGTATGTTAGCTGAGTTAATAATAACACTAATACTATATGTAGTCCTACATAATTGTCCCCTCAAATACCAAATTCAAAAAGCATTATATGTCCTATTCTATTATATTAACTGGAGATTGAAAATTGCATCTTAAAAAAATCATAATACAATGATAGAAAAATGGTAATTGCTAGTAATCAATAATGAAATTAGGAAATAAATTTTAGTAAAAATTAATTATTTGTAAAAAGTTGGTTTGAATGAATTAAGTGTGTAAAAAATTATTTTTAGGTGAGTAAAATAAAAAATTTTCAATTTTTTTTTTACTGACATATGGCTTATGTCCACATGAATCTATACCTAACTCTTTCTGCTAGTAATCACCATTAATTAAAATTTAATATAAGCTAAAAACTACAAACTCTTAATTTCATAAGTTTAAATTAATGGCAGATAATTGGAATAAAATTTGAAAAAATGATAATTGTTATAAATATTTTGAGTTTATATAATTTTGAGAGTACTAATTTCAAAAATCAATTATTGAAATTAGTGAGTTCAACTATATATAAATTTATTTAATATATTATATTTAATTCATATGAGATTAATTATATTTTAATACTCATTCTCAAATGACAATTAGATCAAAATAATTTTTGATTAATTATTGTTGACACTTGTAAATTTATGATGAGAATTAGATTGATAAAATTGAGAGTCTAATATAGACGAAAAAATAAATTTGAAAGTCCATCATCGAACGAAAAATGCGAAGAAACAAATTTAAAAATCTATCATCAAACGAAAAATAATCGAAAGAAACTCGTCACGAGTGAAATTGAATTTAGAATATATCAAAAAATAAAAGAGATTAAAATTCTAGTTCGAATTATGATAGAATAATGGTATAGATTATTTTTTCATTTTGATACGTATAAATCATTTACTGCTCTGATATCATATTATAAATGTTGGAGTTTATATAATTTTGAAAATATTAATATCAAAAAATCAGTTATTAAAATGAAAAAATTTAATTATATATAAATTTATTTAATATATTATATTTAATTTATGTGAGATTAATTATATGTTAATATTAAAAAAAAATAGAGAATGAGGACCAATTATTATATATATATATATATATATATATATATATATATATATATAATTGAAGGTCAAGGTATGTGAGCTCGACTTAGAGTTTATGTCAAATTATTCATTCCTCAACTTCAACTTGTGCTTCAATGGACAAATAAGAGTTTGTTTGTTTGTTTGTTTTAAGGGACCAATAATAGTTCACATGACTTTATAAAGTCATTCCAACAATTACTAGTAAAATTTTTAGGTCATGATGATGTAAGCATATTAGTTAATTATTTTCACTTGAGTTAGGTTTAGTCCAAGTTTATCTTAGTATTATTAGCTAGGGTTGGATTAGCTCAATGATGGATTACAATAATGATGATCCAATATTATCTCATAGCAGCAGTGAACAAAACTTTTAATTATGATTATATATTAAATTCATTTTAAAGTAAATATATATTTTTTTAATTTAATCTCCTTCTATTTATTTTTTGAGTACGTTATAAAAAATTTAATATGATATTATAGCAAATTATTTTTTGATTCATTAGACTAAGGCCCTTTAATTTTTAATTACTTGTATTAATTATTTATTTATATTTATTATTAAATTACCTTGAATTGTACATATTGAATTAATAACTCATCAAATTACTTTAAATTATATCTGTTAGACTAATAATTTATTAAAATATTAAATTATCTTAAATTATTAAATGACAACTGGACTATGTTATCATTTGAGAGAGAGTATGACTTAGAGTTTTGGTCAAATTATTCATTCCTCAACTTCAACTTGTGCCTCAATGGACCAATAAAAGTTTGCTTGTTTGTTTGTTTTTTTTGAAGGGACCAATTATAGTTCACATGGCTTTATAAAGTCATTCCAACAATTACTAGTAATATTTTTAGGTCATGATGATGTAAGCATATTAATTAATTATTTTCACCTGAGTTAGGTTTTTCCAAGTTTATCTTAGTAGTATTTGCTAAGGTTGGATTAGCTCAATGATGGATTACAATAATGATGATACAATATTATCTCATAGCAGTTAATTATGATTATAACTTAAATTTATCTTAAAATTAATATTATTTTTTATGGATTTAATATCCTCTATTTATTTCTTGTACTCATTATTGAAAATTTAATATGATATCAAAACATGTTCTTTTCTAATTTGTTAGGTTATGACCATTTAATTTCTAATTATATGTACTAATTACTTACTTATACTTATTATCAAATTACCTATATTTGTACCTGTTAAGCTGGTAACCCATCAAATTACATTGAATTGTATCTATTGAGTTGGTAATCCCATCAAACTACCAAATTATCTTCAATTGTAAAGTGACAACTTGACAATGTTACCACTTGAGAGAAGCGTTGATATATTAAAATGTCTCACATTAAAAAGATAGTAAAATAATAAAGAGTATATATAGGTTTAAGAGATGATTATGTTGGATTTGTATCTTAAAGACCAATCATCAGATAATTATTTTTGGTACATTTTATATCATGATTTATATATTTATGACTTTCATTATTATAATTATTTGAATAGCTGTATAATATAAATTATTATAATAATGTCCCTAGAATAAGATATTCTAAAATCATCTCTAGTCAAGTATTATTGTGAAATGGGATATCAATAATACGTCGAGACTAGTATGTGTAGTGACTGATGACAATAGTTATAGATATGAGATATAAAGTCAACACATAAGTACATGTTAGAGAACTATGTACTAGATTGACCCACCATGAGAATACTACATAGATTATTGTATGAGTGTCATAAGTATTTTTCATAGTGATAATAATAGTATGATCCTTTGACTTGAGATCATCAAAGATCCCAATATAAGGAGTTGTATATCTTGATACTGTTAAACGTCTTCCATAACAAGATGTACTGTAAAAACAATAATTGGATATGCCACAAATTATGTAGAGGGATGTTGAGTAATTAAGATAGGATTTGTCCCTCCTATACAACAGGAGTGATGTCTTTTGGCCATTTGATTGAGTGAGACCTAGAATGTATAACCATGCTCAAATGAGTCTATATATGATATGGATGTCATTTGATTTAGGAGTCTACTCATGTATCAAAAATATAAAGATTGAACTATGCGAGTATGACATATTTCATGACTTGTGTTCTATCGAGACATTTAGAACAAAAAAATTTAATTACTTGGTAATTTTATCACACGAAAAATTATGTCGAGTCATTGACATTCTCGTGACTTAGGTAGCATTGATGTGTTATTAGACACCACTCACTGCTTGTGATATAAAATATGATTTTATATCACTGCTGATGTTATGGGAACCTATAGGGTCACATATTTAGATCGGATCGATGATAGGATTTTTAATTCATGATATGGATTATAAATAAGTATTGGGTTAAATGGTTTAGTTAAAAACTAATATAAGCCCAAAATTCGAGCCCAAGTCACATGGGGTGAATTAAGGTTTTATTAGTTGACCTAATGCTAAGATTAAATGCCTATAAATATACATGTGATGTTATTTTTAGGTGAGATTAATTTTCTGCCATTTTTTAGAAAAGAAGAAGTGAACCCTAATCTTAATTCTCTTAGACGTATCTAGCAAAACTTCTCGGAGATATTCTTCTTATTTGTGAGACGAATCAAAAGAGAGATGATCCGTTCGTGTGAATACCGTAGAGGCAGAAGGCGAAAAAGCTTCTGCTCCTGATTCAGAATCGCCTTTTGTAGTCAAATCATCAAACAAAGGTATAAATTATAACCAATCTGATCTGGATCTTCATATGGATCCTGATGGAAATCGAAATAAATTTTTCTCTTCCGTTGCCTTTTCTGATTTTGATTTCCTACATATCATCTAATAGTTAATTATAATTTTAGTTATAATTATATCTTAAACCTATATTAAATTCAATATTTTTCCTTATAGACTTAATCTCCTTCCATTTATTTCTTCAGCTTATTATCGAAAATTTAACAGTCTTTCTTTGATATTATATATACTTTTTTTTTCTTTTTTTTTTTAAAGTTTATCTTAGTGTTTAAAAAATATTACAAAGACAAATAATAATAAGTTGTTAGAAAAATAAAATTATTAAGATTTGAGTTTTTTTTTATACTATAAACTATGTATTTGACCATTAAATTATTAATTAATAACATTAATATTTTTTTATTAATTATATTCTTATTTTAATTTATTTAAATATAAAACTCTTATTTAGATTCATTGACTATCATTTAAAAATTTTTAGAAATAGACACCAGAATGATAAAATTAATGTTTTATTTATTTTTAATTTAAAATAAAGGTTGTTAATTCTCTCAATTTTTTTTTATATCCCTGATCCCAAGGGAATCACACATCGATATATATACTGGAAGACTGTGAACATGCATGTGATGCCATCTAAATATTCTATTTTTTTTTATTGATGCCATCTAAATATTCTATTTTTTTTTATTCTTACATTTTCCTTGCAATAATATTTTTTAAAATTAAACTTCGAAGCAAGACTTTTTAGCAGGTATTGCTTATATATATATATATAAAGCAATATTGAAAATAGTCAAAGTGAGTATTGGAAATGGAGATTTCCCATAACAAAATTTACTCCAATTGATAATTGTGAGTTCCTAATTTTCTATTAGATGAGGTTATTTTTTTAAAATAAAGGATTAGAAAATGAAATCTCTTAATTATCTCCTAATTTTTTTCTTGTCATCAAATTTAAAAATAATTATATATATAATTATTGAGAATAATCAATTATATGTTGTGTGGATGTCATGTTAAGGAGGGAATGAACTTTACATAAATAGAAATGACGATGATATGGAGGAAAATCTTTATAAATTAATATTATTAGAATTTATAAAATTTTTTATTTAAAAAATATATTAATTAATAGATAAATTAATAATTTATTAATTTAAAAGTATTTATAATTAATAAATATTTATTTAATTAATTAAAATTTATTATATTTTATTAATTTTATAATCAATTTAATATAAATTAAATGAATTGAATAAAAAATATGTAATTAATTGAAATGGTTAAAAAATAATGTAATCAATTGAATATGAACTAATTGAAATGGAATAAAAAAAATATAATTCATTAAATATAAATTAAATAAATAATATGTGATAAATTGAATATAAATTAAATGAAATAAAAAAATCAATATAATTATTTTAATTTTAAATAATTTTTAAAATTATATTTTAATAAAGTACATATAATAATCTATTATATGTATAATATTATTAAATTATTAATTTATAATATGAATGTGATTATATAATTATGTAATAATTTTTTTAAAAAATATTATTTTATTAATTTATCGAAATTATTAATTTAATTTATTAATTTAAATTAAAATTATAAAAAAATTATTATATAATAATAATTATTAATTTATGAAATATTAATTTATAGTGGTTGTGCTTGAATAATATAAGTTGGTTGTTGACCATTAAATTGAGTAATAATTAATATGGCACTTTTTAGAAAAGATATTACATGAAATAGACTGAGATATTTGAGGGCATAGAGAAAGTTTTAAAATTATCCTTATGCTGGCCATGAAATTAGGAATCAAAGTGTTAGCATAATTTCATATAATTTATGAAAATAATATTTTATACGAGGAAAAATTTTATTTTTAAAAAAAATTAATTATATATTTATATTTAATAAAATATAATTTAAAAATTACTTATAAACTTATAAGTAGATAAAGTTATTATTATTAGCAAAAATAAATGATATATTTAACTACTAATTTTTTAAAATTAACTATATATTTAATTTAAAATTCTCAGCTATTTTAAAAATTTTTAATTTTTAACAAATTTAAATAATTAAATTTTAACTCTCTAAATAATTATTTTTATTATTTTAATATTTACTAAATAATATAAATTAAGTTAAAATCAATTTCACACCAAAAAAAAAAAATTATTTTTCCAACGGACACTTGGACACTTCTGTTGATGATCACTTTCATAATAAATGTTAGAAGCCACTTGCAAAAAGATGTGTCACTGTGTACTCATTTAATCCAGACTCCATTTTCAATTAATGGACCAACCACTTTTTTAATTAGCCTCCATTGGATTAGAGTTGTGAAAATTTCATTATTTTGATTATTGACTTACTCATTTCAATTTTTTTATTGATTAAATAAACATGAAAACAAATTTTTTTAAACATTGAGAGAGAGAATTTAAAGGAAAAAAAAGAATAATATTATTTTTTAAATATTTAAAAAAAAATATTTTTGAGTCTGTTGTTTAAGAGAATATATATTTATTGATAGTTATGTATTAGTTCAAAAAATGAACACTAAATTATAGGTTAGAAAAAAAATGAATTTGTTATTTTTGAAAAGTTGTAAAAGAGATAACCACACAAATATAAATATATAAATTAAGAAAATAATAAAAAATGTGAATGATATGATATTTTTTGGTTTCAAAATTAAAATTAAATATGGTGTTTGATAAAATTAAAAATTATGTATTAAAATTTAAAAATTGAATTTTAATATAAATGACAAAAGTCCTAAATTATAAAATTATTTAAAATCCTAATAATTCATTATATTTATTGTAAATTTGATATATGATTTTAAGCGAATATTAATTTAATTGGGACTTTTAAATAATATATTATCTAATAATTTAAAATTTAAATTTCATTAATTTTTAACTTTAAATTGTTTAACAACGTATTGAATTTAAATAATATTATGAAACAATACTGAAAAATGAGATTGAATTAATTAACTAAAAAACTGAATTTCATTAAACTATTAAAGAAATATGTTGTTTCATTTTATTTATTAATTTTAATAAAATAATGTTTAGCCATTTCCCCTACTTATATCTATTTGACTCTCTCTCTTTTTTTTTTTTTTTTTTTTTTTTTTTTTTTTTTTTTTTAATGAAAAAAAAAAAAAAAAAAAAAA
>CANXYC010350905.1:0-40238 GCA_948193065.1 Aleurites moluccanus | reverse complement strand
TGTTGTAGATCTCTGAACGAGCTTCGAAACAAGTACTCGTGGGCCCCGTGGCTCATCCTGTGCTAAAAGTTATGGCCTTTTAAAGGCGACCTGCGCGAAAGGCCCTATCTTGCTTCTCCAAAAACTGTAAAGCCCGCTCCTCTATTTGCTGGCCCGCATCACTATTCCATTCTTAAAGTATTTGGTTACCTCTGTTTTGCTACCCATACTTTTCCATTCAAAGATTAATTTGTTGAAAGGGCTTTTAAATGTATTTTTTTGGGATATCTTTTTGGTCAAAAAGCTTATAAGCTTTATGATTGTGTTAATAAAAGGGTTATAGTTTCAAGGGATGTTACTTTTCATGAGTCATTTTTTCCCTATGAACATTTTGTTTCTTCTACAAATATTTCTCATGTGTTACCTATAGTTGATACTCTTAATACTCCATTATATCATACGTACAGTCCACCTCCACTACTCCAAACTCCTCCTACTTCTTTAGATAATTCTATTTCCATTACTTAGTCTCATACTCAGTCTTCTCCTGTAGATCAAACCTCTATTCATGTGTCCTCTGTTCCTTTACAACATACCTCACCCTTTAGACATAGTACTAAACAAAAAAGTAAACCTTCATGACTTAAGGATTTTGTTTCTAATGTTCAAATTGCCAACTGCAAATAATACATTTTCTTCTTCATCTATACCTTATCCTATTCAATCATATATTTTAAGTCCATCACACATGGCATTTGTAGCTAATGTTTCTACTTCTAAAGAACCTAAAACTTATAAACAAGCAAAAATAAATGCTAATTGGGTTGATGCTATGAAAAAGGAATTAAATGCTCTTGAACAGAATAATATATAGGAACTAGTGGACTTACCAGCTAGTAAAAAACCCATAAGATCTAAGTGGGTGTATAAAATTAAATATAATCCTGATGGAACTCTTGATAAATACAAAACTAGGTTGGTAGCTAAAGATTATAATCAGGTTGCTGGTGTGGATTATAATGATAGCTTTGCTCCTGTTGAAAAAATGGTTACTATGAGGTTGTTATTGGCTGTTGCTGTGTCTAAACAATGGCATATTCATCATTTGGATGTTAATAATGACTTTTTACATGGATTTCTTAATGAAGAAGTGTTTATAGTACCTCCTGAAGGTTATCCAATTGAGGGTAATAAGATTTGTAAGCTAGTTAAGTCTTTATATGGCCTTAAACAGGCTTCAAGATAATGGAATTTTTAGTTTACTTCTCAACTCAAGGATTTTGGTTTAACTCAGTTTACCAATGATAATTGTTTATTCACCAAAGGTACTACTTTGGGATTCTTAGCCTTAATCATAAATGTGGATGATATTTTAGTTGTTGGTCCTTCTTTACATGATATTATTTCTGTCAAAGCATATTTGCATTCCAGATTCACAATAAAAGATTTAGGACAAGCCAAGTACTTTAATGGCTTGAGTTTGTTCCTGTTGTTATTGGGTTGTACATTAATCAAAGGAAGTATGTGTTGGACCTGTTACAAGACACTGGTCATTATGCTTCTAAGTCAACTTCTTTACCACTACCCAATAGTCTCAAATTGAGTGATGCATACTATGTTGGTCCTTTATTGCCTAATCCTGAAGAGTATAAGAGGTTGGTTGGAAGGCTTTTATATCTCAACCTCACCAGACTAGATCTCACTTATGCAACCCAACAATTAAGTCAGTATATGCAGGCTCCTAGACAGTCTCATACGATTGCAACTACACATCTTTTGAGATATTTTAAGGGTTGACTTGCCACTAGCCTTCTATTTTCTTCTTATGTTGATTATTCCTCACTCCCTTTCAATGCTTTATGTGATGCCAACTGGGTATCTTGTGTTGATACTAGGAAATTTGTTACTGAATACTGTGTCTTTTATGGTGATTGTCTCATTTCCTGGAAAACAAAGAAGCATTCCACTATTTCACGTTCCTCTGCTAAAGCTGAATATCGGAGTATGGCTACAACAATTTGTGAAATACAGTTTATCTCTTATTTGCTCCAAGATTTACTTCAGCACTTGTCGTTGCCTGTTTCTCTTCATTGTGATAATCAGGCTGCCTTGCATATATCTGCTAATCCAATGTTCCATAAGCATACCAAACATTTGAAGATTGATTGCCATTTGGTTCGTGATCAATTTAAAGCATGCTTCATTCAACCCATGTATCTCTCTACCAAAAATCAACTTGCTGACATCTTCACCAAGCTTTTTTTTCTGTCAAGACACATTAGCATTTATTGTCCAAGGTAAAGTTGCTTTATTTTTTGCCACCTTCATCTTGAGGGGGGACAACACATAATATATTTGTATTTATATTCAGTAGGGTAAAGTTGTAATTATAATAGATTTTACATAGTTAATTTAGTCTTTTAGTCCATTGTATATAAATATATTTTTTATTTAGGTTTTGTATCGATTTACTGAGAGATAATAAAATAGCTCTAATATTCTCTCATTTTCTCTGTATCTTCTTTGTGCTTTGCATAATGAGTAATTTTTATTAAAAATTGAAAATGTAATTAAATATATAATTTATTTTTCTTTTAAAAATATTTAAAGTGTACATATAAAAAAAATTAATATTATATATTTAGTTAAACTGAATTATCAAAAAAATTATAGGAGTATTAAAATATATTTTTGAAATGTCAAAATTATTAAATTAATAATAATAATAATAATTGTTCGTCAGTCTATTAATCGAATTGTTACGTGAGTCAATTCACAAATTTAGTATCGAATTGTTTACAAATTTAATTGAGTCGAGATTAATTTTCATTTATTTATCAAATTTTGATATAAGACTCAAATTTAATTTATTTATATAATAATTTAAACATGAATAAATTTTTATCAAGTCAAATATTGAATCGCTCACGAACGATTTTATTCATCTGTAATCATAATTTAATATTCGGCTTACAATTAAAATATTTTATTTAAAAAAATTAAAATATAAAATAAAACTATCCGCACCCTTATGGTGGAAGTTGGGTGTTATCCATCATATCATAGACTAGACCCCATCTTCAACCCCAAAAAAAAAGCAAGCGCGTACTGCACTCTGAATCTTTTACTTAATTATTATATATATAGGTATAGGATAAAAAAGTAACAATCAAATAATTAATTTAAGGCAATTAATTATTTAAGTCATAAAAAGAACATATATAAATTAATTAATTAATAATAAACACACATGACTTTCGTGAAAAATATGGATATGTGGCCAAGTAATTTTTGTTATTAAGTTCCAGTCAACACTGTGCATGCTCATTTTGACACTTAAAAAAGTTAGAATCAAAATCTATTAATCTCTTCATTTCAATTTTCTACCCAAAAAATGGCTAACTCTTTTCCTTAACACGGTTTTCATTACTAATTAATTGCTAATATATACATATATCATTCGGATCTTTGTTTCATTTTATATCATATGTCATATCTCATGCATCTTTATACATTATATTATTAATAAAAAAAAATTTAATTGTCAAAATATTTAAAAAAAATGATATAACGTATATAAAAATACATAAAATATGAAATGGGACAACAAATGAAACAAATGATTCAAATTGATATATGTAATACTAGTTGATTTCCTTATAAAATGAGAAATTATTAGGTAGGAGAAAATATATTTTTTCTACTCACATAAAAATTAATTCATATATAATTAAAATAAAAATACACTTATATAAATTTATTTTTATATAAATAAAAATAATATGTTCATATCCTATAGTTCTCTCTCACTATCATTAATTCACATAGTAATTAATCACCTTATAATACTGTATTTACCTTTAAAATTTTCAATGTGTAAAAATATATAAAAGTTTATTTAAAAATTACATATAATGACATAATTATTACATATGATGACATAATTAACATGCATGCATGAAAATAAAAATAATATTTATAGTAACATATTTAGTTTGTGTCATTTCTATTTTTAGGTCACTTCAGATCTTTATTAGTCATCGAGAGTTAAGCTATATAAAATATTGCAAGTAAAATTAATGTTAAATTGTAGGTTTTAAGATAGAGTCACCCATGATATTAATTTCTTTCTAAAACTAAAATTAATTAAGTTTTATAAATATTGTTATAAATCCAATAAATTTGTGTCATCATATATTTTGAATTAGATTATATATTCAAGTTGCTCTCAGTTTTATAAGTCATTTAAGTTTATGTCATTTTGAATTGAATATTATATTTTAGCATTAGTGGAGGAATGAATAGAGAACTTTTATTGGGTTGAGGGTATATACCTCCAATTTAAATCTAAAAGTTAATACACTAATAAAATTGGGTTGAGTAGACTGCTGTGTATTTTTACACAGTAAATACACAACAGTTTTTCATGTGCCTTATTTTAGTTATTTAAAATTTTTTATAAAATTTTTAAAAAATTATATTTTGATAGTGTTTGATGTAATGAATCTATTGATTTATTTTTTATTCTAAACAAAAATCATTTGGACAACTAAAATCAATCAATCGGTTCAATTAATTTTATTAATAGAATTAATTGAAGTTAAATACTAATTGAATTGATTAAATCTAAATAATTACAAAATTAAATTAACCAAATCGAAATATTACTTTTCGGTTAAAAAAATGAATATTATAAAATGTCTTTCACTTTAAATTTATATATATTATGAGTATTTATCACCTAAAATATTAAAATTTTCTAATTTATTTATATATAAAATGAAAAATAAAAAATTAGTCATGGTATGAAATAATGCCTCATAATATTAAAAATAAATATTATATCCTAATATTTTATAAATTTAAGTACACAACCTAATGTGCATTAATTAAATTACAAATTCATAAAAAATAAGTATATTAAATAATTGACACATTAAATTTTTTAATTTATTTATCTATAAAAAATAAAAAAATAAATTGATTTGATTAATTTGATAAATGAAAAATTTTAATCAAATCAAAAAATGAAAATAAAAAAAATTATATTTTTTTAATTGAATCAAACTAATTATTTTATTTAATCGAACTAATTTAAACAAATTACATTGATTCAAATCGATTAATCGATTTTTATCAATTACTGCCCTCACCTAAAAATCTAAAATAATTCGAATTCTTAACTATTAATGGCTCGAGTAAAATTTTCAGTGCATTTATCTTTGTCTTGGCAATCTCAACGTATGTTTTTTGGGAGATTGACTATCTCGATGACTAGGAAAAATATGGGAATTACAAATGCTTTCACTGCCCTTTGGAATTGGAGGCAGCATCATATTCATATGTTCCCCACAATTATAATTTATTACCATATTAATTCAGTTGGGGATATTTAATTTCCACAACTTTTAATATTTGAATGCTTTCCTTCCATTAGTAAGGCTGATTAACATAAAATAATAATGAAATAGCTATTTAGGACTATAAAATAATTATTTTTTCTTTACATGTAAAATTTATTATATTATTCAAATATATAAATTATCTTGTTTATATAATTATTATTATAAAATTTAAAATTTTAATAAAAAATACTAATTTTATATTTAAATTTAAATCGAATTAGAAATTTCTATTCAATATAAAATTATTTTAATTTCATCTTATTTTAATACGTCACAAATCTAACAAAACTCGAAAGCATCATGCATTCCATGTAAAAGGTTATGCACGCCGGCAATGCATAATGTGACAAATGAAGTTAGACCAAATCTGATAATATTTTTTCCTTAAAATCAATATAATATTATATTTATAAATAAATAAATATTTTATAATATAATAATAGTACTGAAAATTTTAAAATTTTTTATATTAACTTTATAAACTTAAATTTTTTCATCACTATTTTATTCTCAAAATCTTGAAGTCTAGTTTTGCCCTCTGACAATAGAAATAATGATAAAAATTTGAAGTCTAATAATAAAAAAAAACTTTGACAATAAAATTATTTTATTATTAAAAATATAGAGCAATAATATAAAAAAGTTATTATTAAAAACTTAATATATACATGATCAATATTTGCAGATGTTTGACAAAATTTTTTTATTTAACTATAAAATTTTTTATTTCTAATAATTATATCATATTTATTTGATAACTAACAATTATTAGCTGTTATGTACTTATTAGGTAGTTCAACAACTAAAATCTCCAATTTGAAGTATTTTTATTTTTGAAAAAGCTTATAATTATTTAAATAAAAAAACTAAATTATTTTTAAAAAATAATATTTAAATAAAAAAATAAATATTAATATTTATCTTTAATTATCATTAAATATAATAATAACTAACAATTAATAATAATTTTATTAAATACTTATAATAATAAGCTATTAGGTAATAGCTATCAACTATCAACCACTAGTTAACAGCTATCAGTAACAATTAACAGCTGTTACGAACAGTTAAATCAAACGGGACCAAAAGATTATTATCAAAAAGCTGATACACAAAAATTATCCTTTTCTTTTTGAATATTGGAGGAGATATATTATTTATCAGTAAGATTTAAAATTTGTGCATATTAGTTCTTTATATATGTATATAATTTTAAAAAATATTATTGACATTAATAATTTTTTGGCAGCAAATATTATTATAAAAAAATTTATAATATCAATTTTTAGTAGCATGATAAAATAATTTATTTTTATTGTCATAAAAACTTTATATTTTTATGATAAAAAAGTTCGTTACTAGTTTTTATATTTCTTGTAATGCAAACAATTACTTTAACATGTCAGTATTTATAATCTATTCTTATTTTCTCATTTGAAAATTCTAAAAAAATATTTTACATGTACAATCAACAATATTATCACACTACATAGTAATAAAAAATTTATTTCTTTTTAATAAAATTTCGAATTTAAATTTTGTAAATAGAAAAATAAGCGTTAAAATTTTTTTATCTCTTATAAGTTTCAATTAATTAAAACATAAATTAATCGAAATCAGTCACTATCGAATATCATATTGTTTAAAAAATATATATTATTATCACATGCTGGTGAACACAACAAAGATGAATTTGACATGATTAATTAGGATCAATTGCTAAATACAATGTACATTTTAAAGACAGTTTTCCAATACTAGCTGCAATTGATGTAATTATATGACTAGCAATATTATTTGAAGTCAAATAAAAGTAAGACACGCACAAAAATAACACACATATAGAGATGAAAATGGTATATAAAATTAATTATTCGTCCAACATTTTTTTTCAAAATTCTGATTTTTGTCCTCGTTCAACTTTTCAAAAATATACAAGTCATTCTTTTTATTCTTTCTATTATTATTATTATTATTATTATTATTATTATTTATTATTATTATTATCATTAAAAAATATTTGATCCTAAAGATATTGATCTAGTTTCATATTTTAATTATTTTTCTTCCCTTTGTACTAAAAACAATAATAATAGTGTAGTATAAAAAAGTTGGAGTATCAATCAAAGCTAAATTTATTAAAAACAATAAAAAATTAATGCCATTTATTTCACAAATATTTTCTTTTAATTTATAAAAGCTAAAATATTTACTTGCTGTCCGTTCATGACACAATGAAACATTTTTCATGAATTATGATATTTACAAATGTTTTTGTCTACATTTTTATCCTTTACAAATGTTAAACCATAAAATATATGTGATTATGATAAGAACCAAATTATGTAGAGATGAAACTAGAAAATAAATGTTGGGTGGACCAAAAATTAGTCTGATTTAAAAAATTAGGTTTAAAAGATCAAATGAAATTTTTTTTATAAATTAATAATATTTTTAATTAATTTTGAGTGGATTAAAAATTAATTTTGTATAAAAAATATACTTAAATTAATCAAATAAAAACTTTTTTATAAATTAATATGATTTTTTTTTTTTGGTTCGGATGTTTATGACCCACCTGAATCCTATGAGTGCTTTATCCTTGAAATTGTGAATTACATCAAATCTCAAAAGTACTCTTATAGTGTGTGTGTGTGTGTGTGTGGGGGGGGGGGGAGAGGAGGGGTGGGGGGGGGAGAGGGAGGGGGAGGGGGGGTGGTCAGCCATTATAGGGTAGTGCATGTAAGGAAACCCCCACACACCAAGGGAGGAGGGAGAGGGGTGGCAGCTCTTACAGGGGAGTGCATGTAAGGAGATTCCCACACCAATCCTAAGAAAATTAAAATTGTTTCCAAGATTATAAACTTGTGAATTCAAATTTTAGATGAAATTAAATTAATAAGGGGGGTATATTCATGTAAGGAGAACCCCATACCAAGGTGCTGGGAAAGGAGGAGGTGGTAGCTCCTATAAGGTAGTGCATGTAAGGAGACCTCAAAATTGTATTCAAGATCATAAAATTATGAGTTAGAAATTGAGTCAGAAAATAAATTAAGAAAAAAAAAACAAAATTAAGTTAACCAAATTTGAGTTGGTTGGCCTTTTCTGGAGACTCCTACACCAACCCAAAGAAAATTGAAGCCATTGGCTAAAACTTCAACCTCTTCACTTCTTTATCCTGCCAAAAAAATTTAAGGGCGATACGCAATAGATATAGATCACAAGTCCACTTATTGGCTGTTGAGAATCTTATTGAAATACGATACCATAAAGTTATATTACATTTTACTTTCCTTTATCATTAGCTATTCTTTGTTTAAATCAACTACTCAGTTTTCGTTTCTTTTTCTCTCTAACTTGTGGTGCTGTTAATTTTAGGCTATCTAATTAATTTAGAAATGTATTTGACCTTATTAATTTATTTTCTCGAGGTCTTTTTCCTTATGACCATAAATCGAATCATAATGTCAATTTATATATTATTCAACATACACTGCAGATATACATGAACCTCTAATTGGGGGACAGGGCAGGAAGCATGATCACAGGATCTAAATACTAATTAATTATCTTTAAATGTGTATAAGATTGATAAATTCGAATTTTTTTATCTCATTTCATATTTTATCTCCTATTTTATATATATTTTTCACGTCTTTTTTTTTTTCAAAATGTTTTGACAGTCAATATTTTTTTATTAATGATGTGGAGTAAAAAGAGGTGTATGTGATAGAAAATAAGTCATTAAATATGACATAAGATCCGAATTAAAAATTGAAGGTCATTTTAAAGATCAATAATATATAATTTTTTTTATTATAATTAATTTGTTCATATAAAATTGACTAGGTAAAATAAGTCAGTTTCTCACTGTTGATGAACTTGATATTAGACAATAGATGTATAAATTGACTTAAGAATGTTACGATTGAGTGAATAAATAAAAATGGTGCATCATTATGTAATGAGTTTCGATTTAATGGTATTAGAACTTTTTAGAAATGTAAAGTTCCTGAAATTGAACCCATGTGTGAGTTAAATTAATCAAAATCAAAATAATGCTAGAAAAATATTTTATGAATGAATTAATTGAGAAACAAGCAGAAATATGACAGGATATATAGTGACCGAAATTAAATATAGAACTACTTTAAAGTTATAATTGAATAATTAATTCCTCTATTTTTTTTATAAGAAAAAAGAATTAATATCAATATTATTAGAGTTACATCATTTATTTATTTATTTTTTGGCAAGTACAAATCTATTAGATTTCTCTCTCTCTCTATATATCTTTAATTCTTACTATCAAACTAAAAAATATGTACTTTGTCCATCTCAAAAATATAAAGTCATGTTTTATTTTAGGCGTAAATTAATAAATTTAGTTATTTTCAATTTATTATATTAATTTTATTAATTTCTCCCTAAAATATCCTTGCTTAAAATACTAATATTATACATTTCCTAAATTTTTTCTATTTCCAATATTTGCAATAATTAAAGTACTCCTATTTTTAGTTTAAATTTGTAATTTTAATATTAAAAAATAATAATATAATTAAATATATTATAATATTGATGTGAATTAATGAAGAGCATATTTAATAATTATTTACTAAATTAATATATAAAAAAATAAAATGGACTATAATTTGAGATAGACGAAAAAGGAAAACATAACTATCTTTTTGGAATGGAGGGAATAATAAAAAATAAAATCATTCCTTAAAACTAATATAATAAAACATTATAGTATATATCAGATGGAATTAATTAAAAATAATTCACATTCATTTTTCTCTTATTTGTTTTGTTTGATTATGCTGAATGATTTATTGCATATGTTAAGGCTTGATATATTTAGTTATATTTTAATGTGGAATCTTTTAATTTCACACATTATCTTGATACATGCTTTAAACTACTCCACTGCTCATATTCAAACACATGGTTGCAGACGAATGCTAAAGAGCTCAAAAGGATTGAGACATTATTGCAGGCATGAAGGAACACGCATAACAAAATTGGACTTTAGAGTTAGCTTTGATACCTAAAAATTTGAAATTCAACCCAAAAGCTTACACTTACTATATTAAAACTTGATATCTTTAGATACATTTTAATGTAAAAATTTTAACTCTAATATACAAATGATACCATGTAATTTGCATCAAACAAAAATATGTTAAATTTCTAGTAAATCTGTCTTAGTTTCAAAGTCAAGGTCTTCATAAATTATTTAATCTAATTAAAGTATATGAAGCAATTTAGCTTAATTATTAGCATTCTTATTCACACTAATTAAAATTTCCGATTTAAGGCCATGCTCTCTTGATCATTCAACGTACTTGAACTTAATTATTTGGTTGAGTCATTATCACCTCAAAGGAGAAGAAAGTTAATTGATCAAATGCAATTAATCAGCTTATAAAACCTTGATTAGTAAGAAATTTAAAAATACATTTCAAAGAAAGAGCCTAATTGATGACTGTTAGTTAACAACTAATCCTAGAATATGAAGATTAGTTGATTCTCTCTCTCTCTCTCTATATATATATTCCACTAAGATTTAAGTTTATTTGAAATAAGAAATTGAGTTAAGTTCCAAATATTGCATTAACTAATTTTCTATGAAATTAATTCAAAATAACCTTAATTTGATCAACAACATACACATATATATAAATCATAATTAAATAGCCGGATTAGACTTGTTTCAAAGGCTACAAAAATTTTCTTTAATGTACACTACTCTTCATTAATATATATATATATATAAACCCTTCTACCTAGAGAAAAATATACAAGGCCAAGGAGTTCATCCATGCTAAAATATTTTCATCAAACAAGAATAATTCAGCTTTTTGAAACTGAACCATGTTTATAATATTGCTCATAGCAATACTAAGTGGGTAAATATTAAAATTTTGTGAATTTAGCAGTAACTCCTTTGCTCTAGTAAAAAAATCTACCTCTTGACGATGATGATGATCATGAATATTGTTCTCCATCGATAATGATTTCTTGGAGCATTTCCGGAGTAATAAGCTGCTGATATAGGCTTCTAAATCATGAACACAAGAAGGGTTTTGCATATTGAAGAAATCAAGGACTAATTCAACACCAACATGTGCATAACAAGAACAACTCCATGGGAATTCATATCTCCCTCCCAAAACCCTAAAATTTTCATTTAGAAAAACTCCAGGAAGTTTTGTAATTGGATCATTAACATTCACAATTCTCAATACCTTAACCCCCAACTCCTCACACCTTTCCTTAAACCCTGCGTTCCCTACTCGAGGCCCTCCGAACGAAAAAACGGTCACTGGAATATCCTTTTTGTTCAGATTATTCACTTTATTCAATCCAAGTTCACAAATATCATAAGCAAGAAGAAGGGCTAATGAACTCCCCATACTATGTCCTGCCAAAGAAATACTAATTTCTTCTCCTCTATACTTGTTTATCAATTTTGATATTTCAGATAAAAGTTGTTCTCGACAACTTTCGAGTCCAAACTTATTATCACTTTCATCTGAAGTATACAAACTCAAAAACCCAGATTCTACCGTCACATCTAACCGAGGATTATGAGGGTCTAACCTTGCAGGAGTAAGAGAACTCATAAAATTGGCTATCCATTCATGATTTGTCACAGTTCCTCGAAATGTAATGACTATATCTCTCCTCCCAAGTTTTTTAACTGCTTCATCGTTGGAAACAGCTACATAACCAATCCACCGGCCACAAGAATTGCCATTTTGGATCAGAATATTAACATCTGGGGTTGCATAGATGTATTTAGAGACTTGATAGCCAGAATTCGGCATTCCTACTTGATTGAACATGTTATTCTTGCCATACTTACAAGATAAGTATCTTTTCGAGTTGGGATCGAGCTCGAAAGCTTTATAACAAGCGGTGACAAATTCACCATATCGAATAATCTCTTGCTGAAGAAGAGGGTGTAAAGGTTCAACTAGGTTTTCCCAGTTGTTACAACCTTGTATTTCTCTCCATAACTGTGACAAACTTGAATTATTACTGGTTTTAGTCAATTTGGTAGTGGAAATCGCAGGCAACGTTATGCCAGAAGCAGTAACTGATGAAGACGATTGTTGTATAGACCAAGAAAAAGAAGAAGAGAGAAAGGTTTCACTACTTTTCATAGGCAAAGAAACTTGCCCAAGAGAAGGGGAACTGGAAGAGTTATTGTCTCTTGAACAAGTGGCATGGTTCACACTATAGTTATTAGGTTTTGGCATCAAGAATTTGGAAGCCATTAGAGAAAATAGAAAGAAAGAAAGAGAGAGATGGAGAAAATTTTTGGGAGATGAAGAGTAGAGTAGAGTGGGGGATTTATATAAAGGAGAAGAGAGTGCAATGGACGGAAAGAGAGTCACAGAGAGGGAAGGCAAAAAGAAAGTAAAAGGGCATGTTTGGCGAGTATTTGACTAAGAAGGATTATGTTTTTTTTTTTAATATACATATATATATATATATATATTCTTTTAATTTTAATTTTCAATTTTTATTTGGGGAAGTTGTACAGTTTTAGTGGTCGGTTGGGTTGTTTACACATTTGAAGTTCTTTGTTTTTGTTGCGGCTTAAGGAAAATAAAATAAAAATCATGACAGTTGGTTATACTTTTTTTTTTCTTTTGATCCCTCCCTTAAGGCTTGGGATTGACTTCTCCTTCTCTTTCTAATCCAATTTATTGAAATTTTTTATCTTATTATATGTTATTTTTTCTCTCATATTTCTATTTAAATATTATATTATTTATAAAAAATTATTAATTATCAAAATATTTTTGAAAAAAAAAGAATATGACTCATAAAAATATATGATGTGATCGAATTGCTCTCAAATTTTTATAATAAATTTATAAATTTTTCTTACACAAAAATAGATAGATAGAGAGAAATTGATAGCCTTCATAAAAAAAAAATCAAAGCAATGAGATTTTTTTTCATTTTGTATTAATTGGGATTTTATCATTTTAATTTTTATAATCGAAATGATAAAATTCTATGTAAATAGAAAATTCTATGTAAATTAAGACTAAATTAAATGGGGATCCAAACTAAGAGGGCACATTTGTAAAAATATAAAAAGTAACAGACAATAAAAATTGAGAGTTTAACTTCTATTTTTTCAAATTTTGTATTAGTCTATATATCTAATCATGACCCATTTGTAAAAGATATTATGAGTTTTCTTCACATATAAGGTTTAGTACAATTCCTCATAATTGAAAATTTGAAGAAGACAATATTTTTTTATTGAGAAAATAAGATGATGTCCCTTATATTATTATTATTATTAAATTTTGAATTTTAGCATTAATAACTCTAAATAGTTTATATATTTATGTGTGTTAAAAAAATAATTATTATTTTAAAATATTTATATTTTAATCGATTATATTAAAAATATTTTATGCGTATAAAATTATATAAAAATGTCTCGATATTTTAATTTTATTAGACGAGATCATTTCATCAATTTTTATTTTTTTTTATTAGTTAAGAATCTAAAAATCAACATTTAATTAAAATATTTATTAAAATACTCTAATTAAAATATCTCATCTTCTTCTTCATTTCACCCAAATTCACTCATCTATCTTCTTTATTTTTTAATTTTTTTTTGCTGTTACAATCAAAATCAAGTTTTGTGATTTTATTTATTTATTTATTCATTTTTTGTGGTATTTTATTTTTTATGAAAATTATAATTGAAAATCAAAATCAAGTTTTGTTTATATCCACAACTTTAGAATTGTTACTGGTGTAAATTCTAATATGGAGAACTAATACTCAAATGGTTGGAGAAACAATACTTCGTAGTTGATTTTTTTTTCTTTAATTTTATGGTGATGCGGGTAAATTTTGAGAACTAATTTTTTTCTTTGATTTTGAGAATTAAAAAAACGATGCAGGCAAGGAAATAAATCCGACGGTGAGAACTATTTTTTTTTCTTTGATTTTTAGAACTAATAAATGATGCGGCTAAGAAAACAAAGCTATGGTTTGCCAGGAACCGATGGTGCGGTTTCATTGAACGATGACTTAGAGATTCAGATGACATAGTTGACTCTGGTGACGATTCGATTACAGGCGCTGGCTCTGGTGGAGGTAGAGGGTCTTTAGCTCGTAACACGAAACCAGTGCATGAGTTCCTTGGAAATTTTGGTCAATAAAATTTTGCAGATTATGGGTTTTTAATTTGGTTTTGATTTTGATTTTAAAAGCTATTTTCTAGTTTTTGTTTATGAGTTTAATTGATTTTTGTTTAGTGGTGGTGGTAATGTTATGTTAGTGAAGATAAAAATTTTAGTACAGTTGAGATTATCATTTAAGTGAAAATTAAATTAAAAATGAGAGTGTTATGAGTTTTTTATATAAATTTAATGAATTTTTTAATCGAAAATTTTTTATTTTTAATAGAGTCAAAATATAAAAGAATTTTAATATATGTTTAAATTTTTTTAAATTTTTTAGTATAATTGATGAAAATATAGTAATGTTATAATAATTAAAAAAATATATATATATGTTGTATAAGAGTGGATTATTTATTGACTTTATTTGTTCTTGTTATATGCCATCTACGGTTGCACAATTATGGGGGACAAGACTCAAGAGAAGTATTTGTCCCAATCATCTTCAAAATTCTTTGAATATTAAGATAATAAGTTTTTTTTAGGGAAAATATTATGATAATTATTAAAAAAAATTATGATAATTATATTTTTCTGATAAAATCCTTCAATATTCAATAGCTACTAATTCTAATTAATCTAAATTAGAATTAAAGAAATACTTTTTTATTATTTTGATAATATAGTAATATACTTATTTAAAATTTGAATAAATATAATAAATTAAATATTTTTTAAAAAATAAGAATAATATATAATTTTAATTTTGATATTTAACTCTAAAAGTATATCAATTCTTGATATTTTTTGATATACAATTTTGATTTTAACGTTATTGAAACTTGCAATTCTGTCTTATTTTATTGTTAACTTCCATCTTTAGATTCCACATAAACTAAAAAATAATTGATAAATTATAATTTAGTCCCTAAAATTTTATTTAATTAAAAATAATAATTTTTAAATTAAATATAAAAAAATAAAATAAAATAATAATTAAATAAAAATTAATTATTTTATTTAAAAATTTTAAAAAATATATTATTTTTAATTAATATAAATTATTATTATTTATGTATTTTTCTATATTTTAATTTAAAATTAAAATAAATTACTTTTTATTTAATTAAAATAATTAATTCTTAAAAATTAATTTATTTTCTTATTTTTATATATTTGATTAATTAAAATTATTTTTTGCATATTTAATAAAATAAAATAAATTTATTTTATATACAAAAAATAAAAAATTAAATAATTAAATAAAAAGTAATTATTTTAATTAAATAAAAATAATTTAATTTAATTTAATTTTAAATTAAAATATATAAAAAATAAATAAATAAAAAATTTATGTATAAATATTATACATATATATTTTTAAATATTATATATAAAATTATTTATATATTTCTAAAAGAAAAGAGTGAAATTACAAACTTCAGAAATATTAAGAATAAAATTATATTTTAAAAAAATTTTAAAAATAGACGTGTTTCTAAAACTAAATATAAAGGTAAAATGTACAATTTATCCCAAAGAAAACGCCAAAGGTAAATCGTAGGCTTGAAAACAGGCTTTTCCTTTTTCACAAGCACATATCTCTGTTTTCACAATTAATTTAGTACAAATGGCAATTAATTAAAACTAGTTAAAAAGCATTAAAATTTTGAACATTAAATTCAAAATTTAATCTGACTATCTATATCACCTTCTTTTTTTTTTCTTCATTTCATACACTTAAATTCAAAGCAGAAAACTTTCGAAAATTAATTAACTATATATATATATAACAAGGAAAGGAATAATATCTTCAATCTTTTTTTTTTTTGGAAGATTCTTTAATTTATTTTATTATTTTATTTTTCTTTATTTTAATTTGACAGTTTAATAGTTAATTTATCTCTCGCATTTAATAAAACAAAGTAGACTGTTTATAATGGAATTTAAAATATTCACAAAAAATATTTATTTTATTATTTGACTTTAATTTTAAATTTTAATAAATACAAAAGAGAATAAATACATTTATAAACTAGGTTGATACTTGAAATTATTTTTATTTTTTTATTTAGGTGGTTGAGAAAAATGTATATTCCTTATAAGCTAGAGAAGATAATAAGAAAATAAGATATATTATGATTGGACTTGCATTGAGATTGAGTTGAAAAATTTTAATTATTATTTTCTTTTTGTTTATAAAAAGAAAGAAGACAGTGATGAAATTAAAAAATTAATTTTAAATTAATTAAAAAAAATATTTTTATATAAAAATTAAATTTGGGTGAATTAATTTTTTTATTATAAAATATTGAATTTGGATAGATTAGATAAAATTTTTTCTACAAGTTATTTTTTTTTAGCTGGAATACTTAGACCTACTTGAGCTTCCATAAACCTTCATCCTTGAAAGTGGGATATTTTCTAATTGGGCTCTAACTACATTCCAACTAATAAAAAAAGATAAATCATAACCAAATTATATTAGAAATTATTAAAGAAAATGAAAGGAAGCCGTAAATATTTGTAACCCTAGTTTTTTTAATAAATTTAATTTTAATTAATATTAAATTTAAAAATTTTCAATTTTAAATTCTGTAACATTCTTAAATAAAAAAAATTCAATGATAACTTCAATTTTTTGTATTAAGGAGCAAACACTCGATTAATTGTTAGGTCGCTCTGGAAAAGGCATTAAAAAAAGGATTTGTTAGAAAAGAAAACAACGCCGACAATTTAAAAAGGAGTCCTATAATTAATATAAAATTGCATGCATGCCCCAATCAACGCTTTTATTTGACGCACGATTTTTTGAGAGGAGTTGGGGATTCAACGCGGTGATTGAATGGTCTTTACACGTCAGGTGGTTATGAAACAAAATTAATTTACCTCACTCCCTAGTACTTGCACTTCTCTCCGACTCGATGAATTTTCAGTCCGGTTGAATTTTATCCGTTCTATTTATAAATGGAATGAATATAAATTTTAATTTTTAAATTTATTATAAATTCGGGCGGAGATTTATTCCCCCCTATCCTATCATATTATTATTATTATTTAGAAAATTATTATTACTATTACTATTATAAAAAACAATTTTTCTGTTATGTTTTTTTTTTTTTTTTTTTAATTTAATATAATAATTTAGTAAAAAATAAGTGTACACCCCACCTTATTATGTAGAAATTTTTTTAACAGAGCGAGTATGAGTATTGACATATCCGCTTCATACTCGTCTTACTGTCATTCTTACTTATCTTCAATTAAAGTCAAAGTCTATTTTTTTTCATATACATTTTAAATTTCTTAATATGCTCGTGAATTTATTAATTATAATTTTAGAATATATTATATATAATTTTTAAAATAATATCAAATATCATTAGTATGAATTTATATTTTATTTAATAATAAAATAATTAAAAATAAAAATTAATTATTATCATGTTCACCTAAAAAATCATTTAAGTATTAATAAAATTTAAATTATTAGCGAATTTCATATCCTATAATTTTATAATAATGATAATCCAATTTTAATATTCTAATTTCCTATATTCAGAATTAAATTTTAAATTTAAATATATTTCTCATCACTTTTGACAATTCATCTTCAACTAAAAAGAATAAAAATAAAAATTAGTATTTTCTTGAGAATAATGATGCTAAAATATAGATAAATATGATAGCAAAATATATAAATGAATGAAAAAAAAATTGTAATATTTATACTAACATAAACAACATAAAAACAATAACAAACTCTTCATCTTATTATAATGAAATTTCACGTATTTTGTGGAGAAAAGAATGTGATTAATTTATACTTAATAATAATACTTGTTCTGATTTTAATGGCAATTATTGATAATTATAATGAATTTAAATACAATTATTATTAGTTCAGAAAAATTTAAATTAAATGAATTTTAATATTGAGAATAATAAATTTTTATATTGCATGAGTTGTAACGCAATTTAATTTTCAGTCCAACAATGGTTTGGCAAGATGAGTTTCACATAAAAAGAGTGGAGCTAGCCATAACAATTTTCTATGTGTTAGGTTAATTACAATTAGGATAATTAATAGATTAATTACAATTAGGACTATTAATAGGTACATATCTAAACCGAGCTTAAGCTAGCTTGAACTCGATTCATTTATTTATTTTTTCAAGCTCACGAGCTTTAAAATCAAGTTCGAACTCAAGTCATTTAAAATTATTGTATTCAAACTCGACTTAAGCCAAATTCGTTTATAATGTAAATAAGTTGAATTCGAGTTTGAGTTCGTTAAGTGTCATATTCCAACTTAAGGGCTATGACTATCTTAAAACACGAGTAAGTTTAAAACTACTAACTACTCATAAAATCATACTCCAATATGTTATCAGCAGAACCTGAATCTAACCCAAAATCAAAACTTGATAACATAACATATCATAATCATATCTATCATCTATATATATATACATCATCATAAATCAATATCAATCATTAATATCCCACATTATATAACGAACGAATGTATATCATCAATGTATATAAGATTATATATAAACACTCCAAAATAATATTAATATTTTCTTAAGGACCACTATGGAGTTACGAGATAAAAATATGAACTCCAAAAAATTCGAAATATATATGGCAATCTGAAGTTTATCGCTGAAAAAGAAGCGATCCACTATCTGCTGCTTGAAAAAAAAAAACTGCGAGTGATTAAAACTTAATGAGTAGAAATCATACTACTATACCTTTAAGGGGCTAGTATCAAGAAGATTATTTCATATAAAATGGGTATAGTAAAAAAAATCATTCATATGGTTATGATTAATCAATATACTATAATGAGGTAACATAACAAAGGAATACATGATTAAAATGAGGCCTTTTACTACATTGTTTTATCAAAGAATATCATATATGGTAAGATAATATAATATAACAAATTGACAGAAATATGTGACAGAGTATGAACATGTTATTTTGCATCTTATTATATATAACCATACTTTGCAAGTTTTGAAGGAAATATTAGGCCATTTGTGGAGCAATAAGGTTTTTCTGAACCTTCGCAGTCCTTTTGGGACCTAATCGAGCTCACATAGAACCAAACGAGATCCGCCATAGGCCCGAAAGATGCAAAAATGTCTGGGATAGCTCTCCACTGCTAGGTGCAGCCACCCTTAAGGGCTGCTATGCCAATTGCTGGTGGTGCCGCCAGCTTTGCCTGGTAGACCTGACAGCCAAAATCCCTATTTTGCCCTCTCCTTTGCCTATAAATAGCCTTATCCTCTCTCAACTTTTCACATTCCTCTCGCACACTTCACCACCTCTCTCATCTCTCTTTGAGATCAATAATACTCACACCCATCCTCACTTACTCAATCTCACACACACATCTTCACATATTTAATTTTAGTGTTTTAATTCTCTTTGAATTAAAACTCAAATTTATTTTCTAATTCTCTTTGGATTAGAACAAAAATATTTTTTAATCACTTTAATTCTTTTTGAATTCAAGACAAACCTTAATTAACTCTCTTTAAGTTCCATAATTAATATAAAAAAGAGGTTTAACTCTCTTTGAGTTTTCGTTTATTTTTTTTTAATTCTCATTGAATTAAAGGAATAAAAAATTAAGAAATAAGAGCATAGAGTCTCAAACTATTTTTTTTTTTGAATTAATTTGATTTCTTAAATCCGATTTCATTCCCAAAATGGAACTCCAATCTGGCAAAATCGTCCAATCATCTCTACCACAAAGGAAAGTATAAATCCCTCAACTCAACTCAAAATCATTTTCACAAGCCCAAATAACCCTTGACACTCACTTTTTTCAAGCCAAACCCCTTTCAAAAAGAGCGAATTATGCGAATTTTGATTCACATTCAAAAAGATACGTAGGCATGCTGGTTCAGTATCAAATCCAAAAAACCTTAAAAAAAAATATTTTCCCCTTTACAACTTTATGTCTATCTTAATTCTATGTTTATTTCAATATGATTTTGTGGAATGTGTGATCAACCTAGAACCTGTAATGCTCAGAGTTGGTACCCTCTATTTTAAATATAAATTATTACTTTATTTTGTTGTTTTGGATGAATGATTTAACTACTGTATTTATTATTTTGCATTTGGTAAATGTCATTCATAAAAATAATATTTTCAAGTTATAATTAAACAGAAAGCCAAATCACTGTTACTTATAACTGAAAATCTAGTCCTGAATCCATAAATCTGGTTCGAAAGTTTATTGTTCTTTTCATTGGATTATAATTGGAGTCAAAATTGGATTTTTACCTTATATTTTTTCAACAAAAATAAATTAAGGTGACGACTCCCCATAAAGTCTCAAAAAATCAAAATCATTTGCAAACAAGATAATAGGGCAGGTTATTCACTCTATATCTATGAAACTTAGCCTCGATAAGCATTCTGATTCCCTTTAGCAGAGTGGATGAGCTGCTCGGGCGAGGCCTCACAGTTGGCGACTCCACTAAGGATTTTTCATTTTCTAAAAGAAAATATAAGAGGATTACCAATTAGTTAAAAATATTTTTCAAAGCAGTTTTAATTTGTCTTTTAATTTAATTTTGACTTTGCATTTCATGCATCATTTCGCATAGACTCTTTGCCTAAACTAGTTACAAAAATTCACCTTTTGGATAACGAGTATAATTGATCAGATAACTCTATTTGAGTACGTTGAAAAATAGCAAAAACATCCATCTTGCGATGAATCTTCAACCTTTTTGAAGTGTAACGAGTAGTCATACTATTGTACCCATACGAAACTCGTTGTTTTACATGTGATTAGGTATATCACTACTATAGTGTGACAAGTACCCTATATCCAAGCCACCTAAACCCTTCATGTAATGAATATTAGACCTTGACCCTAAATTCCATGGTCCATAATAAATAATGGCCCATGTCCATGAAATAATTTTCCACATGCATATCATACCTATGCATCCATAATACGTAAAACATGCATTCTATCCCAATAAGTCTAGGTTGTGCCTCGAATCATGTAAGAGTCAATTTAAGCCTTAAATGTGGAACCTTTTTCAACCATTAACCTAGGACTTAGATATCTTAAGTCCTAAACACTTTTATCCCAAGGTGTAAACAAAACTGGCTCAAATGCTCAAAGCTTTCACCTAAAGCTCTGAATCAAAGATAGCCCAAAAAATCTATAACTGGCAAAATGGAGGCTTAAATAAAGGAATTTGACCAAAATACGTTGTCAATCATCACCAAAGGTAATGTGTTTAATTTATTATAATATTTTCCATTGGACTTGGCCTAAGTCAAGCTCATATCTCAATATTATCAGTGGCTTATTTCTTTGATATTGACCACTTGGTCAACCCAGTCCATAAAGTTCATCATTTGTAGGCTTGCATCAATTTGGCCCTAAACTCTCTCCAAATACCTTTTGGCTCACTTTACCTTAAGGTAATAATTTTACTCAAAATTTATTGTAATATCTGTCATTTTTAGGCTATTTTATTAATTGTATGTTTGTTGAATTTAATTGAGGATATAGAATGTTTTGAGGAACTCCAGAAATTTCTGGTTGCAGGGTAGTTTTGTGAGGTTGATTTCTTGATTTTAAAAAAATAATTTAGTAAAGTGTAAAACATAAAAGTTGTAGGTGTATATCTCATCTTTAATTCTTTATAATGGTTATGTAAAATTCTATGTGTGTGAAGAGTTATACCTCCTTGACCAGAACCTGTCTGTTCCATTATTTTTTGCAGGAATCTGAGTATGTTTGAATTTTGTGGGAATGATTGAGATTGTTTGAGCCAAAAGTGCAAACATAATAAATGTCCCTTTATGTGTTGTGGTGTTGTATGTAAAATTTCAGGAGATTTATATAAGTATAACTCAGTGGAAAGTGAAATTTCTCAGACTTGTTCGGATGATTTTTGGGCAGTAAGTCAGGGTGAATTTTAGAGAGTCACCATAGTCTGTGTAGTTATCTTTTTGATTTGAATTTTGGATATGTTGGACCCATGAATGTCTATTTTAAGTGACAAAAAGAATCAGGAAGTTTGGATGTTTGTATCTCATTTGCGAGCTGATTAAATATAAGTTGTCGAGGAAGGGTTTTAACTCGACGGAGATTGGTATTAGCGAGTCGGCAAATGCGAGGTAGCATTTGCGAGCTTGCAATGCGAGCAAATGAAGTGGCGAGGTGAGATTGCTGAGGTGGCAATTGGCAAAGAGGAGTTTGGCGAAGAGGCATATGCGAAGTGGAGTTAGGCGAAGAGGCATATGCGAAGTGGAGTTAGGCGAAGAGGAATCTGGCGAAGAGGCATATGCGAGATGGCATATGCGAAGAGGAGTTAGGCGAAGAGGAATTTGGCGAAGAGGCATATGCGAGGTGGCATATGAGAAGTGGAGTTAGGCAAAGAGGAGTTTGGCAAAGAGGCATTGCCTAGATGGCATATGCAAAGTGAAATTTGCGAGGAGAGTTGGTGAGGTGGCATATGCGAGGCAGCAAATGCGAAGAGGAGTTCGTGAGGAGAGTTTGGCGAGGCAGCATATGCGAGGTGGCATATGTGAATTGGATATGTGAAGTGGGATTAGAGAAGTGGCATTGCCAGATCAGACCACTTCGCTGGCTTATGAGAGGTGGCATTGCCGAGGCGAGTTGGCGAGCGAAATTTTGAGACAGTAGCCTATTTAACCAATGCCCAGTAGCGATTTTCTTCATGATTTCTTTCTTCTTCTCTTCGTTCTTCTTCAGTTCTTCTCAGATTAGTTCCATTTATTTTTCTAATACATTAATACTCAAAATTAATGCATTAAATCTCTAGATTATCATATTTTAAGGTATCAATCTTCAGTTTCAAGCAGATTTTCTCAAGAAAATCAGTTTTGAAAAAATAAGGTAAATTTTCTTCAAATGTCATTTTCTTGTTAGATTAATAAATTCTGGTAGTTAGAATAGTTAATTATGGGTATATAGAATTTATTACAAGCATTTTGAGGTTATTAATGGTAATTAATGTGGGAGAAATCAGAATTTATAGGCTGTCATGAATAGTAACATGGACAGTAATTTTGAAATTAAATTCAGATTTTCTTTAAGAGTTGAACTAAATTGATGTTGGGATTCAAAAATAGAAACTATAAGATGGGTAAATTTTAAGAAATCATATTGAGTATTATTGATTAAGGAAAACACTAATTTTAAATATTTGGGGAAATTTCATAGGAGAAGAAAATCAAGGAAATTGAGGAGATTATTGTTGAGCAAACTATTAAAGGAAACTCAAGAGTAAATTGTGTAGAGGTAAGTATGAACATTGTATATGTAATTTGTTTCTTTGAAATGAATTGATCAAACCTTCCTAATGTTCACATACATGATATTGTATTATGCACGTATTAATTGAAATCCCTATGATGTTCTCAAATAAATAATGATTTGTTCCATGTGATTACATTATATGAATGTAAATGGCTTGGTCATTCTTCCTTGGACTAAGTTCATATGAAACCATTTGTTAACTTAACTGGATTTATATTATATGTTGATGGTCTTGTGACCAATATGTTTCTTATGAGATTGAAACCATATGACCCTATGGATAGAACGCTCTTCCCAATGAGAGTAAATTCATTGGTCCATTGTGCACTTTGGGAACCTAGCTGATAGGGTTTTTATCAGTGTTCCACCTAGGAGGGACTATGAACTCTGGGCGTATGCTTGGCCAAGCATGCGTTTGCAATAAGGTAGCAAGGACTACCGATGCGCTCTGTTGTGATAGGTAGCATGGCTACTGATGCACTCTGTAGTTCTATCATGTTACTTGATAGTGCTATTCGATTGTGAGCACTTCTATTCTTGTAAGCCTAACCACATGATGATTCTTACCCATGTTCTTGGATTTGATATTTCCTTTGGATTAATATATATATATGTATATATATTTCTTTCATTCTACATGTTCATATCTTACTAAGTTAAAGGCTCACTCCTCTTCTGTGGATTTTAGGTGATAGTGTAGCTCATGAGGGAGCTAGTATAGAAGATCAAGTTTCTTGATTTATTCCTCCAAGAAGCCTCCATTGTAATCATTTTGAAATATATTTTTGTATATTCGTTGTATGGTATTATGGTATTGTATATATTGGGAGTATACTCTAGTGCTCCGTAGTTAGTTATTAAAGAGGACACTATTTTGATGTATAAATTGTTATATTTTGGGTTGCCCTTGTTCCTTAGTGATGCGGGATACATCTTTTGATCAGTAAGGAACAAGAGGAAATTAGGAAATAATAAAAATAAAGATATGAATTATGCTTATATGGATCATAAAAAGGAATATTGAATGATATCTATATTTGTTATTAATGTGTAATATAAATGAGATCCAGGATATGGGAGTTCTACGGGTTTATGGTAGCCTTAAGCCTACCCTTGCCCTAGGACCGTCACACCATTAGAATCGGGGTGTGACATTTTAGGTGCTAGTGTAGCTCGAGAGAGAGTTAATCCAGAAGATAGAACTTCTTGACTTATTCTTTCTAAGAAGCTTGGATGTAATTATTTTGGATATTATTTTATTATATGTATATATAATCATATTTGTTGAGGTACATTCTTTTAGAGCTCCTTTATTAGATATGAGATGTTTGATTTTGCAGTCATGGATGGTATTTGTAGACTCTCACTTGTTCCATATTGATGTTGGATTCAACTTTTAATCGGTAAGGAACAAGTAGAAAGGTCATATTATAAATGATGATTTATAAGATATAATGTTTTGTATTGGATAGAATGTATGATTATTGATTGAGGCAGGTTTAGTTAGGGTTCTACGGATTTATAGTGGCCTTATGCCTACCCTTTCCTTAGCACCGTCGCACTGGTGGTGTTGGGGTGTGACAGTGACAATGATAAATTTTTATCCACCATATAATATGTGGTGTATCTTGGTGGCACACCAATTTCATATTGCTCAAACGACAATAAAATATTGCTCTCTCCTCAACAGATGTGAAATAGTGAGTTGTAGCTTCAATAGTAGCAGAGGTAATCCATTCCTTGCTTAGTGAACTTGGACTTAGAATATCTAAAACACCAGTAATATATTGTGATAGCATAGTCGCAACTTATTTCTATGAAAATCATGTGTTCCATAGTTGAATAAAACTGTTGTATCTTTACTATCACTTTGTTAAAGAAGAGTTCACGTCATGACCCAACCCTATTGTGCACGTGACCGAAACTAGGGAACTGAAAAGCATAAGGCTTCCAGAATTCGTAATAAGCCTGACTTACCACTGAACAATAAAACTGTAATATGACAATTGTAACTGTCACAAACAAGGACTAAGGGCCCACCTGACATAAATAATCTCAATAAATTTACATTAAATATTATTAAAATACTATTACTTCTTGATAAAATACCATTTCAAAATTAATATAAAAAAATTAGGTGTTACAATTCAAGTTGATATATTATTTATTCACCATGTCTCCACCAAAGATTAACTAGCTGATCTACTCACCAAACAACAAATTAAAACCATAATTCAACAGTATCTATCCAAGTCTTAATGGAAGCACTATCTTGCAAGGGTGTATAACATATATAACTTAATATCTTTTATATTTATCCCATGTGTTGTATATCTTATATATTTGCATAACATTAGATAGTTATCTCATTATCTACAGTCTCTAACCCAATCCAACCTGCTTGATTTACAATCATAATCATAACCATTGAATTTAATTTATATATTGTTTAAATTCTTTTTTATATTTGTGAAACAATTATTATTAGTTAGATCGCACTCATATGTGCAATGAATTTATCCATCCATGTCTAATGAAATTGTCTTGCAGGATGTCTTAATCTGCATATTATAAGGACTATTATTCATTCACTTTTCCATAAACATCTATTGAGGGATACCTATGGCAATATACATCTATTACAAACCGATCCATATAACCCATTTTTGAGTTGTTTTATTGACAGAAGGCTTTGTGAGATGGAGAGTTAGAATCCTATAAAATTTTAAAGTTGAAATCATATATGTTACTTCTAAATGTTGAATCATGTCAGTGTCAACTGCATTTATCTCTATATTAATTGGAAATCATTCATTGTATTTCATATCCTATTCACTTTTAAGGCCATGATTTGATACCAGCTTTGACTTTATTGACTCACATTGATTAATATATATATTTTTTTTTTATGGTTAGTGAACAAGATTGTGTTATATTAAAGATGTATAAAGTTGGGTATTGTTTTTTGTATCGTAGAAAATAAACAATTTTCTTATTGTCTTACGAAATTCTAACTCGATTTGTAATGTGATTATTATGATTCTTGAGAGATAATAAAGTTACCCATGTTTACAAATTGTTGCAAATGATAGTTGAAGGCCATATATGCATGTAATTGGATTTTCCTTCTACACTCAAATAGGATGCTTGTAGTAATTGTGAACAACATTATGCATAATTTTTTTGTTCTTTCAACAGTGCCTAATATTGAACAATCATGAAATTTAGACTATGGACATTAGACATTTTGGCAATGTGAAATAACTATTGGTTTCTTCAAAATAACAAGCCAAGATAAACAAGAGGTTAGCTTATTGAATCAAGAAATTTTGTATCTGTAACATCTTATGCTTTATTTAATTTCTAAGAAAATGTAGGAACTTATAGATCTTTTTAACATTGGATTTAGATTACCATTCATTTAATTTTTGTTGCAATTTCGAGGTTGAATCTTAATTTTCACTACCCTATATGTGAGGATACCTATTTTTTTTTTTTTTTGCCTGGTTATATTAAGGATGAGTATCGCCATCTCTTTTTTTTTTCTATTATTATGTTCCCTAATTAATGAATATGACAAAACAAGAGTGGTTATAGGTATGTGATCTTGGTGATTAATGAAGCTAAGAGTTGCTTCTACCTTATATGTGAGTTATGAACTACTAATCATTACAAGGAGGATCCATCTTCTAGTAACTGAGCTTCAGCTTGCTTTTCTAAAATTTATTTTATGATCCTATTAAGGTTTCTTCTTTATGCTTAGGAGGTCAACAACATAGTTTGTCTTACATATTTTTATGGGTTTTTTTTTTCTTTTTTATATTCCTTCTTTCTTGTAAAAATCAAATTGATAAAAAAAATTCTCAAATAAAAAGAGAAATGAAGAAATACTTGATATCTTAGACCGTCAAGGCAATTTCATGATGTTGATTCATTCTTGCAAGTTGCAATCAATCTTGGAGATTTAGATCTAAACTAGAGTTTGCACTGTCTATCATTAGACCCTCATAACTCATTATACACTTCTCGTGCTTTTTAAATTATATAAACCAGCATGTTCATAGTTTCTGGTTTGTACTTTTGTCCTGTGTTTCACTCCCTAATTTATTTTGGTCATGCTGCTCCTTTAGCAATGAGTCTTCATTTGTAAGAGTATTTAATGCAAGTTGATCACCATCGGTAACAATCTCAACCATACCAGATTTGGAGGAACCTTTTGTTGGCGCTAGTTGAGATTTTTCCTTCTTCTCTTTGCCTTTACCCCAAAGCACCATATATAGTCCACACACAATCAACGCTGCTCCTAAAATGCTGTCATAAGTAAGAAAGTGCACAAAATGATTATGAATAGAGATCCAACGTAAAATTATTTCTTACTTTCAGCTTATTATTATGGAATCAAGTGCCAATGTCGTAAGTCAATAATTGCAGGGAGAAAAATGAATAATTGATACCTTCCTAAATGCAGCTTTTCACCTAGTATCATAGACTCCACAATGGCTATGAATAGAAGTGAGAGAGGGTTAAAATTAGCCACAAACACTGGTCCTCTCCTTTGAACACACCAAGCGATGATGATCACAACCATTCCGGAAATGAAAATCCCCTATAGAACCAAGTCCAACAACATGAACAACCATCTCAAAATTAACAACAATATAAAAAAATATATTGATTTTATT
Source organism: Aleurites moluccanus (assembly GCA_948193065.1). Lineage (NCBI taxonomy): Eukaryota > Viridiplantae > Streptophyta > Magnoliopsida > Malpighiales > Euphorbiaceae > Aleurites > Aleurites moluccanus. Next base: position 11,665 of record CANXYC010350905.1, on the reverse strand, counting down.
GTTGGCAGTCCCGTCCTTTTTCATTTTTATTAGTTTTTTCTTTAATATCATTCTTTTTGTTTTTGCTATGTAACATGAGTCTTCCCTAGGGATTTTGTTTTTACTCTTCATTAATAGGTTGATGGATTTTCTGTCAGAATTTTTCTTGTTTTGACTTCTAAATTCTAACATGAAGGATAATACTCTGTGGATAGACAAGACTTCAAAGATTATGAAAATGGCTAGAAAAGTTCTAAAAGAGTTTAAAAGACATGGCCCACCCTCAAAGGAGATGGCGGTTGAGTGAGGAAGTACAAAAGGCAGTGAAGAGTAAAAGAGCATGGTACAAAAGACTATCAAGTTGTGATAATGGGGAGGTTATGAGTAATATAAGAAATAAAAAAAAGAGGTAAAAAATGTTATGAGCCAAGCAAGAGCATTGGCCTTTGAAAAGATGTATGGGAAACTTGGAGTGAAGGAAGGTGAAAAAGATATCTACAAGTTAGCAAGGACGAGAGAAAAGAAATATCAAAATCTCATTCAAGTAAGATGTATCAAGGATAAAAAATAAAATATTTTGGTGAAAGACGAGGACATTAAATAAAGGTGGAGGAGTTACTTTGATGAACTTCTCAATAATGGCCAATATGATAACATGGTTGAGATGGACCATATGACTTTAGAGAAAAATGTGGCTTTCACTAGAAAGATTAGATTTATAGAGGTCAATGAGGCTTTGAAGAGGATGAAAGTTGGAAAAGTCTGTAGCCCTTATGGAATACTGACGAAGTATGGAAGTGTCTGGATAATGTCGGAGGAGCTTGCTTAATCAAATCTTAACTTCAAAAAAAAATGTCAGATGAGTGGATGAAGAGAATTTTAGTAACTATTTTTAAAAACAATGCAAACATTCAAAGTTGCCTAAATTACAGAAAAATTAAGCTCATGAGTCATACTTTGAAATTATGGAAAAGAGTTATAGAACATCGCTTACGTAGTGTTACATCTATCTTCACCAACTAATTAAGTTTCATGTCAACTCGATCAACCATGAAAATAATATTTTTTCATTAGAAGCTTGATAGAGAAATACAGAGATACAAGCAAAGACTTGCATTAACTTGTAGAATGTTTATGACAAAATCCTAAGAGAAACTTTATGGTGGATGTTAGAATGTAAACGAATATTGATTACTTACATACAAGTATTAAAGAATATGTATGAAGGAATGACTACTAGTGTGCGCACAGTTGGGAGAGACTTAAGAGAATTCTCAATCTCAGTTGAGTTGCATTAAGGTCCGCAATGAGCCCTTGCCTCTTTGATTTGATTATAGATAAATTAACAAAATATATACTAGAGAAAATCCATCGGTGCATGATATTTGTTGATGATATTGTATTGATAGATGAGACATACGAGGAAGTTAATAGAAAATTAGATTAATTGAGGAGAATTTTGGAGTCCAAGGGTTTCAGGTTAAGTAGAATCAAGACATAATACATGCATTGCAAGTTTACAAAAAACCAAAGTGGGAATAATGAGGAGTTAGCATTGATGAAGTTACATTGTCCCAAAATACCTATTTTAAATATCTAGGCTCAATCCTTCAAGGAGATAGAGATTGTGAGAAGAATGTTAGTCATAAAATAAAAACTGGGTAGTTGAAATTGAGACTTGTCATAGGAATCCTCTGTAACTGTAAGATTCCTAATAAACTAAAAGAATAATTATATCGTATGGTTGTTTGACCTATTATGCTATATGAAAGTGATTGTTGAATAATGAAGGGCCAACATGCATAAAACATAAGTGTTGTCAAGATGAGAATGCTAAGATGGATGTGTAGTCATACTAGAATAGATATGATATGTAATGAAAGCATTAGAGATAAAGTGGGAGTCATATCAATTACGAACAATATGAGAGAATGAAGATTAAGATGATTTGGACACGTGAAACATACATCTAAAAAGGTTCCAGTTGGGAAGGTTGAGCACATCTTAATAAAGGAGAGGAAGAAAGTAAGGAATATACCTAAACTAATTTAGAAGAGATGAACACAATATAATTTAGAGGCTTTATAATTATTAGAAGACGTCATCCAAAATCATTTAGAGCGAAAATAAAGAATTCATATAGTCAACTTCAATTAATTTTAGGATTTAAGCTAAATTAGATTGACATCTAAGCTCTATGATAAAAGATACAAAATGATAGATTTGATATTTCCAACCAGGTTAAGGATTCATGAAGAGTACATGATGATATATTATGTAGGCTTTAATTTGGTATAGGTGGTGACTAGAGGAGTTTACTATTGCACTGGCCTTAATGAGATCCTCCTCCTTTATTCCTATGTGTTTGATTTGTTCTTGTTATATTCAAAAACAATCTTGTGTTTTTAGTTTTTTCTTTTTTCTTTTTCTTTTTTTTTTTTTTTTTTGGTGTTTTTAGCTGTGGACTATAAATTTAGGTGCTATAAGCAGTATAACTAGAGACCAAACAAGGAGTACTTGTAAAGTATTGTTAGATACTATATGGTAGAAATTGGATATGTGCAATATTAAATTAGTAATTTAGTGATCGAATGCTTGTCTCATAGTATTGAAGGTTAAAGGTTAGCACTGACATACCGAGTAAATTACTGTAAGGAGCATAAGATTCCATCCCAACTTCCATTGGCTCCAATTCCTTTCCATGCATAGGGATAGAATCACACATTGAATTGACGCCATTACAGACATTAGAGCCGAGCTTGAGTAATGACATGGGTATCTCTTACTCATCCTAGTCTGCCATTGAAACAAGTACATACACAAGGATATGGATATGTCAAGGCTTTGTATATAACATATATCATTTTGGGCCCTTAATATATGCTATCCAATTTTTAAAGAAAATTATATTATTAATAATTACATAAAATTATCAATTACCTTTGTTATTTTTTAGAAGAAAAAAAAAAAGAAAGGAAAAAATAAGTGAAAATACAAAAAAAAAAGTGATTTTTCTTGATTTATCAATTTGTTTTACAAGAAAGAATAACTTTTTTATTATTGAATAGCAACCCCAAAAATAACAAAATTAATACCACATACACCAATATTAGGATTATGGACTTGTTTCTTAGAATAGTAAGAAATAAAAGAAAAATTAAAAAATAGAATAGTTATTGCATGATAATAGCTATTCCCAACTTGAGTTTAAATTAAGATGTAGAATAATTATTTTATAAAAGGAAAATTCTTGCTTACCCTAAGTATAAGGACTTATCTTATATAATCAACCAATGAGCAATATGATATTTTGGTAAATATAACTCTTTTATCTTTTTTTTACTCAATGAAAGTATACTAATACCCTTTTTTACTTTATATGTTCTTATATCATTTGACTATTATATACATTCATAATAGATAAGTATTTTCCTTCATGAAATAACAAATTGAAAATTGAAAATTTAAATATACAATAACTATTTTTTAAACTTATAAAATGTGGATTTTGGAATAAACAAGAAATACTTATTTCATTTTATGAAATAACTATTTTATTCCTATCCTATCCTATCCTATTTCATTTCATGAATCAAAATATATAATAAAAAAAATTTACTTGATGAAATAAAATCAAAGCTTTTTTTTCTTGTCTTTTAGTGTTTGTTTAGGGAAAGCAAACCTGAACTATCAACCAGAAAGCATAAGAGATGCAAGCACCCAATGCCAAGGAGGAGCCTAAAATATGAGAGCCAGAAAAATTGTGGGTATTGTGATGCTGCTGAGAGTGTTTGAAAAGGTGAATATTTGTTGACCAAATGTTGATCTTTGGACCTTTGTAAAATGTTAGGACCATTGCCCCTCCTGTTCCTACTATTGTTCCCATCAATTTGGCCTGCCCTATTCTTTGCTTCACTTCCAAATTCTCCAACCTAATTAAACATAAAAATTTGTAATTAATCGCCTAATCGAGATATTTATATATATATATATATAGGGACGAACTAGAATATCAAACATCAAGGAGCCAAATAAATATAAGATGAGAATATAAATAAAAGTAAAAAATGAAGTAAAGGAAGTACACTTATGATATAAATAATTTTAGAGAGGATCATTGCTATATTTAAAAAAAAAAATTACATAAAATTTTAAGGGTAATTTTTTAATATTTGAGGATTGGCCCCTCCAAAGTTCTACATAGTTTTACCACTATATATATATCTTAATGATCAAATTTATCTCAACATTTTAAAATATTTAAATTTTATCTTTTTCAAATTATATGTCGATTTAAAATATTAGTGTCCAATCATAATTTAAGTTAAAAATAAAATATATATTATTTTATTTTAGCATTAAGAAGAGAAATTTGAATTTAAATTTATTATTCAAATTTATATACATTTACTGTTACAATATGCCATAATATACATTATAATTAGAAGGAAAAAGTTAAATTGCTCTTTTTATACTCTTTAATGTTGGATTTGGTAAACTTCTACTAATCAAATTAATAGTTTAATAAATTAAATTCATAAAACTAAAAATTTCAATTTACTAAAATAGAAATTGATAATATAATATAATATAATGAATTTAAGAATTAATTTAATTTTTAGTATTCTAATTAATAACATAAATATTTTATTTTTATTTTAACTTGAGATATAATTGATATTAAATTTTAAAATTTAATATAATTAAAAACATAAAATACGATTGGAAAACTTGAAAAAAATTTGAGAATTTTTTTTTTAAATATTAAGCAAACATTAATTAATTAAGAAAGAAAAATTATTTTTCCTTCAAGTTTCAATTTAAAAAAAGAAAAGAAAAGAAAAGAAAATTATATACCTAAATGAGAGAGCCAATATCAATGTTGCGGCAGGAAGGATGTTGGACATGGCAGCAACATATGTTGCAGATGTTAAGGCAATGCTTTCCGCATATAAATTCTGGCTTGCAAGTCCTCTACATATAATTCAAGTGTTAGAGCATGTGAAAAAAGATGTTCATAGTAATTATAGAATTTTATTGGGGAAACAATATGTTAATAATTATTTGTCATTTGGTTTTGAATTTTATAGATGTAATTTAGGTGTTGGGAGAGAATATTAAAGAAATATTTAGATCAACGATTGATAATTATCAATTTGAGATAAAAATATTTTTTTTATTGAACAAAAATTTTAATCGGTAACTCCAACTCGTTATTAAATTTTGTCGATTTAGAAAAGACGAATCAGTAATTGGTTTTTAATAAATTGACATTCGAATACTCAATAATATTTTAATTACCGACGCGTATATTTTTAAATAATAATTAAATTTTATAATTGAGCATCCAAATACCCCCTAATAATATTTTATCTGTTTAAAAATTATACTTACTAGAAGATGTATAATTTCATCTATTAAAAATTATAATTTTAATAATAATAATAATAATTAGGGATCATAGATATAAATTAATTATTAAATGATAAAATCAAATAAAAATATTATGTTATTTTTCATTTTTCTATTTGATGTTTATCCCTGCGTATGTGCATTATCACTAAAATATTAGTTTTTGTTAGAATAAATTTTTGACTTATTCAATTTTTTTATTAGTTAAAAATACCTTTCAAATCATTAAATTAAATGATTTTGTAATAAATCATTGAAATTCTACATGTTTTTATCGATATGGTTGTTCAAATTGTTGAGTGATCGATTGATTCGGTTCAAATTAACCTGAAAATTTTAGTTTATATTTAAAATTTATTGGATCGGATCAAGTAGTCACAATCTTAAATAAAAATAAGTTGAATTAGAATCAAGACTGGTCAAAATTTATTATGCTGATGTTTGTTTTCCTTCTTTATCCAAACTTGATGAGTACAAGCTCCAAACTTGATGAGTGCAAGCCCCAATCTTGATTTGGATCTCTCGTATATAATGGCTTTTATAAAAAATTTATCATTTTCATCTTTATCTTCATTTTCAGCAATAAAGTCGGAAAGATAATTTTGAATAGATTAAAAATTAATCTCAATAAAAAAAAATTAAATTAAATGAATCAAGTGAAAATTTTTTAATCAAGTTATGTACTCTAATATTTCTTGTTATAGTTGGTTATAATAAGTTAGATATAGAAGTCATCTTACCCAAATAACCCACAAAGAAAAGCCTGGAAAAGCACCACCCTTGTAAGTTTTGGCCTCCTCTTCCTATTCAAAAGCATGTCAAAAAGTTCCATAAATTTCTAGAAATAGAAAACAATCAAAAGAAATAATTAGAACTAATGGGTTTCTACATGGTAGAGAAAAATAATATATAGAACAAATGAAAAAAATAATAATAAATTTTGACTTAATGGTATTAGAATTATTTTTAGAGTTTTGGAATTGCAAGTTGCAGTTAGAAAATATAATTAATCAAAAAATAAAATAAAATAAAACCTTTCAACAAGAAGAGCTAGAGGAACCATGAAGACAGATGAAAAAATCCAACGGTAGGCAATAATGATCTTCAAATTCAGTCCTTCATTTGCAGCCAATTTATACAAGATAAAACTTCCAGCATATGCAATATGAACCACCACCATTAGAATTGCTGGCTTTAATCCATCCAAAACTTCAAATACTTGTCTCATCTTTTTCAATTAAAAGAAAAAAATTAACTATCTTCAAGATTTATGATAATGATAATAATAAGAAGAAAGACATATATAGAAAACGAAGAGAACGGTGCTTAATTATTATATTGCACCGTGTGATTTTGGAAAAATAGTAATAATACATAATTCATTGGCTCAGTGTGGGACACCCTCGTGGTCTACACTAATACTTACAATTTTTTTAAATTATAAATTATAAATTTATAAATTTTGATTGGGCAAATTACTATTTAATCCTATTATTTAATATAATTAACACTTTCCTCCACTTATTTTGAAAAACTAAGTAGTTAGTTTCTAATATTTTGTATCGTCACACTAAATAGTCCTTCTGTTTAATTTTTCGTCAAAAATATATCGATAGATTAAAATATTCTTTATTGTTCATCAAGTTTCCCCTTTTATGCCATTCAGATGCAAAAAATTAGAAAAAAAAATTAGCAAAAAAAATATCCCAAAATCAGCAAAATTAACTAACCAAACCAGCAAAATCAATCAAAAATGAACAAAAAAATTACTAATCAATAAATAAAATGTCACAAATTTGAAGGACTGAGAATTGAGAAATATTAGAGTTTTAGTTTGACTAAGGGTAAAATAAGTATAAAATTATGTTATAATATATTAAAATATAATAAAAAATTATTTTCTTTTTATTTTTAATTATTTTTTTTAATAGAAAAATTAATGGAAAGACTAATATGTTTTACGGAATCATATATTAGGGACTAACTAATTAATTTCTCAAAATAAAAAAACAAAAGTATTAATTATAATAAATAATAAAAACTAAATAGTAATTTTGATTTAGACCCTTAATAAATATTAAAAGGTGTCGTTCAAATCGTTAATAAAAAATAAAAAATTTATGTAGCCAATTCTAATAAATAAAAAATTTATATAGTCGATATCAATTAATTTTGAAATTAAAACTACATTGAGCTAAGTATAAATTTTTTAAAAGAAAAAGGAATTTAAGAAATTTAATTATTTTAATTTTTTAGAGAGAGAATTAGTTTTCTAAATATTTCTCTTTGAATATGCCGTTAGTGAAAGTGATGAAAATCAATATATATATGCAATGATTTGTCATCATATATTTGTATTAGTAATGTATTTTCTTTATATATAGCTAGTTGGAGAATACAAACAAGACAATGCTACCAGCATAAGTCAACTATTTATAAGCATCTTGTTTCTTTGATCGATATGGGAACCGGTGGCGTGGGCTGGCGTTGTGTTACTGTGAATTCAGGTTATTTTGGGTTTTTTATTTGAATAAGTACGGATGAATATGGGTATGTGTCTTGTTAATCTAAAGAGGAAATTTTCCATCAAATTAAGATTGATTAATGGGTTTCAAATTAAATCGGATAGAATCATTATAATATTTATTAGAAATATTAAAAATATTAAAAATATATATATTATGAGAGTATTAATCTTAAAAGTTTATTATTAAAGTTAAAAAGTCTCTCTCTCTCTCTCTTTATATATATATATATGTTTGTTCGACATTTTGTATTTAATTCACGTGAGATATTTATTATTTTAACACTCATCTTACGTGATAACTAAATCAAAATAATTTTTATTAAGTCCAGTTGACACTTGCAAATCTATTATGATGAGAACTGTGTGATTCAATTGAAAGCCCAACATAGATGAAGAGATATTTAAAGAATCCACATCGGGGTGAAATTAAAAACTCAATACCAGGTGAAATCTCAATGCTAAATAGGAGTACAAAGTATGAATCAATTAGACTCTGATACCATATTAAAAATGTTAGGAGCATATATAATCATGAAAGTGTTAATTTTAAAAACTAGCTATTAAGGTTAGAGATTCCAATTATATATATGTTCATTCAACATTTGTATTTAATCCATGTGGGATTATTATTATCCTAATAATATTTTTTTTTTAGAAAATATTTTGATTTACTTAAAATAGATATATAACAATGTTTTAGAATTTAAAAAACGTTAAACGATTTTTTGAGTATTTAAGTGATTAGTTCAAAATATCGTTTTAAAATTTAAAATTAAAAAAAAAAATAGATATGATATTTTTTTTTTTAAATAACATTTTCAAAACTCTATTCATACTTAAATACCCTCTCAAAAAAGTTAGGATTGAATTACTATTCGATGTGAGAAAAAGAATTATAATACATATTAGAAAAAGCAGAAAAATAATTGCTTAATTTAGGGAAAAAAAAAAAAAAAACGCTGCAGATATCTCATATAAAGGAAAAATGACTTATGGGCCAAATTGAGCCAATTTTAAAGTTTTATAGCCTAGAGTGAACCAAAAAAAAAAATATAAAGGATTCAAGTGAGACTATTAAAAATTTGTACACTTAATTGAACCACCAATAAGACAAAGAGCTTAAATAGAGATTTTCATGATAATTTAGGTTTTTTTTTTTTTTTTTTTTTACCTTTACCCTATGTAATAAATATTTAAAATAATTTATTTTTAACTCTTATATATAGTTGCATAAGTATCCAATCATAATATTTTATTTATTTTTAATATGCAAATAAGTTCTTGTGATTATAATATTCAATCAAAATATATTATTTATTTTTTATATATGTATATGACATAGCAAATTAATTAATGTCAAAATTTGTATTTATGGATTTTCTCTTAAGTAACAATTATATTTAGGAAAGAAGAAAAATAAATAAAAAATTAGATTGAACTGTATGTATAATAATAAAAATAGTTGTTGTGAGAAAGAAACATAACTTGTTCAAATATCATAATTAAAAAAAATACTTGAAATTTATTTAAAATTTTATTATTTATAAATTTATAATGAATTTAGTGGATTGGATCGAGTCATCATATTGACTTGTGAGATCAAGTTATTCATATTTAAGTCATTCGACATTCGACATTCGACATTTTGAGTTATGTGCTAATTTTGAGAGTACTTAAAAAAAATACGGAACTTTAATATTATTTTTAAAGTGGTCATTAAAATTTTTTTTCTTTCAACTGAACATTTTAAGTATTATTTTCTTTTTACTGACAAGTTATTTAGTAAAATACTTGCTGAAAATCAAACATAAACTATCACGTTATTATCTTTCGCTGACTAAACATACCACATAGGAGCTATATCATTATCTCATTTGATTAAGCAAGACAAGTAGAAGTCACGTAAGCTAAACTTTAGTAATCACATTGAAAAATATTAAAATTTAGTCATCACATTGAAAAATACTAAAATTTAATGACTTTTGAGTAATACCAGTTCAGTTTGAATTGAACAAAATTTCAAAAAACAAAAATAAACCAAATCGAATTTTTAATCGAACCAAATTTATATAAAATTAACCTAACTAACATATTTTAGTTCAGTTATTTAGTTTTTTTTTTTAACAAAATAAATATATAATCATTAAAAATATATATATTTTAAATATATATATGTATATAAATAAATATAAAATATATATAATTCGATTAATTTAGATTTTTTAAAGAAAAATTAAACCAAATCGAATAAACTAAAAAATATAAAAAATAAAACTGAATCGAACTGAAATTTAAATCAAATTAAACCAAATTGACCAAATTAGGTTTGGTTCGGTTTGGCTTTTTATCATTTTGATTTTTTGCTCACTCCTACTTCAATTAGCTTTGTTAATCTTATGAGAGACTTGTAAATCTCTTGTCTTTGATTAGAAAGAATTTTGGATGGTATCCCATAATAAAAGGACGAAATCCATGTGAAAATAGTGTATTGATTCAGGTTGTGAACTCTTGATTAGTGGAATATCAATATCAGGTTGATATTGAGAGAAGTGGATGTCGGAGAGGCGTTTGTACTCTTAACCACTATAAATTTGACTAAGTATTCTCTATTTCTAACTCTTTTATTACTTTGCTTATCTATTTGATTATTAATATTGCATATAGGTTGAAAATTGCATTAAAATTTTTAAGTTTCTATTCACCACCCTTTAAAAGTATTGTCATAGTGAGATAACAATATGAACTATATCAATATTTTTCTTTGCTAACAATAAGCCATCCTTTAAATATGAGTTCCCTTAGAGAACTTTCAAATCTTCTTTATACTTCTTCTTGATATGACATTTAGATAAAAAAATCAATATCAAAATTCTCCATCATCTCAACTTCATCATTTATATACTGTCTAATAAGTGATTAAGTTCATGAACTCTCGTAATATAAATATATGTCCATAGGTCAAAGATATCATGCAAAATGAACAAAAAAAAAAGGAATTTAAAAACCTAAATGTATAATTTGTGTAGAAATTACAAAAAACAATTAGCCCTAATTCAATAAACCCTATATCAATTAACTCTTAATCAATTCATACTAATTTAGTAGTAAATGTCAAATTTGAGATGCAATGTTATAGTTCCAATTTCAATTAACCCTAATTTTATCTCTAATATTCAATTCACATATCCCTAATTAAAAAAAGCCCATTAAGAAAATAGTTATGTGATCAAAGGTGGGATCCAATTAAGGATGGATCTTTGGCCCAAATTGAAGCTTAATAAAGAAAGCTGCTGAAAATTGGTTATCGACAGCTTGATTAGGATGAGAACCATTATTGAAGGTTACCATGATCTCCTGAAATCAAGGAGGACGATCAAATCCCTAAAAAGCAACTATGTTACCTAACCAGTTACCCTAGCTTCACAGTATAAATAAGATGTTTTAATTTCAAATTGGCTCTCTCATATTTTTATTAACAAAAACTGAAGACATTCTTCTCTACCTGGAGCAATTATCTTTCTTTGAGTTGACGGTAACCATACCTAAATATTTACCTTTTTTGAGTTGATAATTCAACCTATATACTCAATCTTGGTTGACGGTACTTGTCACACCCCAACTCCAGTGGTGCGACGGTCCTAGGGCAAGGGTAGGCTTAAGGCCACCATAAACCCGTAGAACTCACAGATCACTATACTCATAAATGCCAAGAATATAACATCATATAATTTCCATATTTATACATAA
>CANXYC010350901.1:0-10398 GCA_948193065.1 Aleurites moluccanus | reverse complement strand
CTGCTCAAATAAATAAAATAAGGCCATTTTCAAGTCTTTAAATTTTTTTCTCTCTTTAAATATGATATTAAATCCATAAAATTTCGACGGGCGAAAAATGACCATTTTGCCCCCAGTTCACCAAAAACTCAAAATTTTCCGATTAAGTCCTAACAGCCTCTAAACCACTTCTATGCCTAAAACTAATTCAAATAACATGCATAAATACCAATTACATGCATAAATACATATTAACATCACAATATTAAGAAAACAAAAATCTCTCCCCGAAGATCTCTATATAGGTTTGGTTCAGGCTAGGCTGAGGTGTTACATTAATATATCTTCCTTCACTTCGAATTTCATAAATTCCTTTTACAAAAATCTAAATAACATAAATATCTATAACTTTTATGTTTTGTACTTTCCTAATTCATTCATTAAGTCCATCAAATTCTAGCTATAAATTTTTATTTCAAAACAGATTTCAGGATTCCTCTAAACCCTAGTTCATCTTTAACTTCTTTAGCACAATTAATTCAATTCATTATCCAATCAAACTATAAATCTTACAAATTAAATCAAATAATTAAGTTTAGTAATTTTACCTTATATTTAAATGATCCTTTCCTTTCCTTTTCCCTCCAACATAACTTGACAATAATTTTCAACAACTTTCCTTCATCCATCTTGTTTCTTCCATCTAATTTTCCTATCTTATTTTTTGTTTCTATGAAAATGAGTTGAAGGAAATTCTTTGGAAGCTTTACAAGAGTGGTTCCATTTTTTCCCCTAATGAAGAAGCCTATCTCTTCCTTAATATACACCAAAGCTCATAAGAAGAATTGGACAAAAATGTAGAGAATTTTAGAATTCTGGCCATTTGTTAAATTTTTATAAATTAGTGTAAAAATATCCATTAAAAATCTATCATCCCTTATCACTATGGCTGGTTATTCTTGGGTAAAAATACATGAATTCTCTATAAATTTTGGTATAAATAGATATTTTCTTGGTGGGTCTCACAACTTTTGATATTTAGACTTTGATCCAAAATTTTTCATACTTATATTTGTAACCATAATTCTTTTTTATTCTTTTCAATTGAATCCTTAAATTCCTTTTATTAAAATTCTATGGAACCTTACATTTCCTATTATACCTCATCTCAATTGAATTAATTAACTTAAATAACTAAAAAAAAATTATTTCGAACTTATTTCCGTAAAACTACAAAATTAGAAATTTACATCTACTTACTTTTTTTTTTATCTTCGATATCCATCTCCAATCACCTTTAATATTATATTCACTTCAATTTATTTCTAATTGGTCCATAATCTATCTAATCCAAGTTGTGTAAAAGAAAATTGGACAAAAAATATGTCAAAAATAATTAAAAATTAAGAACCGACAAATACTCCAAAATAGAATTTTTTCTTTACTTCCTTTTTCTTCTCTATCCATTTGCCTATTTATCTTCATATTATTCCTCAAATTATATTTTCTTGATAGTTTAAGATCTTAACTTAGATTATCTTCAATCAATTTTGGTAAAGAACTTCTTAAAAATATTATATAAAATCAATTATTGATAATATTGTTTATTATTGTTCTTATAATTCTTTGCAAAAAATTTTCCTTAAATTTCCCTCTTATACTTTCCTTAAACCAATTTGACCTATTTACTCTTCAATTAACTCAATATCCACATTTATGGTCTACTTGAATTCGACATTCTTCTAGGATATTACATGAACATTCCCGCCACAATACAATATTCATAAAGTTCCATATGCTCCACAAAATTACACAATCTGTTTCTATTCTATCCAATCATGCACCATCAAATAAATTGAAAAACCAACTTACCATTGAACTTATGGTAATACCTGCAACAGAAATACCAATATGATTCCAACAACTGGCAACACATGGACAAGAAAAAAAATAAATGATTTATAGTTTTGTCACTCGAATGGCAAAGCACGCACATAGTAGGGACATCAATCCCTTTCAACAATAGCCTACTTTTGCTAGGTAAAAAATCACTCAATGAGTGTCACGTGAAGTGTTGTATCTTTGGAGGAATAGATAATCTCCACAAACAATTCTACCTCTTTTTAGTATGGAATTAATTTTCAAAATTCTCCATAGACACAACTAGTTTATAACCCGATTTTATCAAATATTCACCATTTGAATTTGCATGCCAGATTCTCACATCCTCACAATCAAATCGAGATAACAGTATAGCACAAATGGCTTCCACATCCCGTCCATTAAAGATCTTTTGTAACAATTCCACATCCCATTCTCTATTAAAGGAACCATTAAATCTTCTAGCCGCAAATCACCATACTCTAATCCCTATGATGAGTGAACAAAACAAATCATCATCCATTTTCAGCCAAGGATCAGTCCAAACCCTAATACTTATTTCATCACCAACACTTCAACGATAACCACAATTTAACAAAGCTTTTGTTGCCAAGATACTCTTCTCAGTAAAGCTTGGAATATGGCTTAAAGAGGCTGAGAAAAAAAATCTCGCAAATAAAAATGTTTAGCTTTGAGAATCCTTGTAACTAGAGCATCTGAATTATGAATTAAATTTCATCCCTAGTTTGCAAGCCTTGCAATATTAAAACAATGGAGATCCCCATCCCCAACCATCCCTCCTCTATCAACTCCAACGAATACATCTCTTCCCATCATTCTTTAAACCCCACCAAAAAGAATTCATCATTTTTTGCAGCTCATCACTCAAAGATAGAGGGAGAAGGAAAATACTCATGCAATAAACTAGTAAAGTCTGAGCAATAGATTTCAAAATAATTTTCTTATCGGCTTTGGAAAACATCATGTGCCTCCATCTATTCAATCTCTTCCAAAGTACGACCTTTCAAGAATGAAAAAATAGCTTCCTTATTCCAGCTAATAAATTATGGCAATTCAAGATAATTACCTTGGTTAAACAAAGAATATACACCATGCATCACTTATATTAAGACCAAAAAATAAACCTAACTTATGGAAATTCACCGCCTATCCTGATGCTTGCTCATATTGTTCTAAAATATTTTTCATAGACTGAGCCTCACTCCTACTGGGTTTAAAGAAAAATAGACTATCATCCGCAAATAATAGATGAAAGACCGTTAGAGCCCTTCTGCTAATCCAATACCCATGAATAATACCTCTCCTTTCTACCTGAGCAAGATACACTGACAAACCCCAACACACAGAATAAACAAATAAGGAGACAAATGATCTTCTTGTATAAGCCCCCATGCAGGAATAACCAGTCCTAATTTCTGATCATTAAATTAACATGGAAAGAAATTGAAAAAAACAAAAACCATTACCAGCTCCACCCATTCCCTATGAAAACCCAATTTCAATAAAATGTGCTTAAGAAAATTCTAATCAACTCTGTCATATGCTTTGTTAATATCAATTTTCAAAGCAACTTCACCCTTAAGACCACACCTTTTATTTTTTTCATATAATGCGACAACTCAAAAGCTATCAACATATTATCAGAAATTGACCGACCTGAAACTAAAGTAGATTGAGTAGGGGAAATTATAGTTGGAAGTAATATCTTCAGCTTATTGGCCACCACTTTAGCCATCAATTTGTATAGCACATTGCAAAGAGAAATTGATCATAAATACTTCATACTATAAGGGTTGTCACACTTCAATATAAGAACAATAATTGTTTCATTTAACATAGCAGATATAAACTATAAGTTCATCCACTGTTTACATTCATTCACAATACTTAGCCAACAATATGGGATCATTGTACTTGTAGTCCTTGAAGTATTGACTAATGAACATTGTGGTCCTTAATCTTTAAAACGTAACACAAAAATTCTTAGACTTTTAACCTACTTTCACTGGCAGTCCTTATCTGCCTAAAACTATTGTTATTTCTATTTTAACCCTCCAAAGTCCTATTCTTTCTTCAAAAAAATCCAAAAACCCTTTTTACTAGGCTCTGATACCATTCAAGTGAGTCTTCCCTCTCTCTAATCAATCTGTTAAGAAGTGGAATTACAGAGAGCTACTCCTAAAGATCTTCAAAGGTTTTTTCTTTTATTTCTGATTTCTTTCATCTTTTTATACTCGTTGTGATAGCAAGAGCTGGTAACAAATCCCAAAGGGCCTTTGTTTTCAAGGAAAAAATCCTCAAACCCACTCTGTCTAAGAGTCAACTCTTCTAAATTTTTAAACAATTTATCTATAGAATTATTTAGAGAGTCCAAACGATCTATAATAGAATTTAATAATCCTATTACTGGATCCTTACCTAAACCGTGATCTAGGTGATGACAATCGGGATAAGAGCAATCTAAAGAATTACTGGTCATCCAATAATCATGCAAAAGCATCAAGCCTTTCTAAATAATGAAAATTATTAAATTCAAGTTCTTGGTCTAGAAAATCTTTAAGTTCAAAATCTTTTCTATTAGGCTTTTCAAGTCTTTCAATCCTTTCTATAGCAACAGGTAATTCTCTTATTCTTTGTTCATATAAAGCAAAGAAAGGATCTTGTAGTCTAAGATTGACACTCAGTTCTTTCCTCCTAGCTTGAGTTAAAACTAGACCTCTAAGCTAATTATTATTAGCAGATCGGTTGGAAGACATAAACGTTTAAATATAAAATTTAAACATTTATAATGTATATATCTTTGTAGACCGGGTCCACTAAGCTTTCGCAACAGCTTTAGCCCTCCTTCCAAGCTCATCACTAGCAATATCTTCAGAGAGATATGGAGGATATGACTTACTGCCCTTTCTTGGTTAGGTCTTACTGCAACAATCCTGGATATCATACCGTTTTGAAGGATGAAAGGTATATAGAAGCAAAATTATCATACAAATAAAGACTTGAAAAAGATTATTCTTAAATAAACTCTGTATTTTATTTCGCGTCCTTCTTCAATAAGCTGAAGAGGTATATATAGACTTTTTACAAACTAAGCTAGTGCCTGTATTACTGTTTGCCAACTCAAAAGAAAAATAGTACAATAATTAAAATAGGTAGCTGGAATAGTATGCCAGTTTTACAACACTTCAAAACTAAATAGACAGCTAGTGTCTCTAGTACTATTTTCTAACTGTATCCTTTACAATAATTAAATAAAGCCAAAGACTGCTTTAATTTTACAGCTAAGAAGTCAGTCCTTATCTGGGAATAAGTTCTTTTCATAGGGACCACAAATTTTAAAGCTACTTTGGCCTACAGTGCTTTAATATTTGCAGCTACTTCGGAAAAGCAATTCCTTATTTATCACGCTGAGGCTAACGTCATGGATGACGTTTTTTGTCACTCCATCTGTGAGTTACTGACTGGGGCATCCATGCTTTCTCTTAGTTCTACATAATCCCTAGCCATTTCTTCCGCAACACGTTGCTCTCTGAACTGAGCAACCTTCTTCTAGACTTTCATGGTTTCAGGTTGGAAATCTAGACTTGAATCTAAATCCACTAGTCTCAGAAATAATTTTTGTGCTTTTTCTCGTCCCTTAATCATGGACAATACTCTTGTAATGAGAGT
Organism: Aleurites moluccanus; assembly: GCA_948193065.1. Lineage (NCBI taxonomy): Eukaryota > Viridiplantae > Streptophyta > Magnoliopsida > Malpighiales > Euphorbiaceae > Aleurites > Aleurites moluccanus. The sequence continues at coordinate 4,848 of CANXYC010350901.1, read as the reverse complement.
ATATTGGGACCAGATTATAACAAATATTTTATCATCTCCGAGAAGGACATAATTACTTGCATAGATTGCCTTCTCTAGGCTAGCTTTGAAATTTTCAATTCTCACAGCTTGGGTAATAATCTTATTTTCTTTATACATGGTAAAATAAAATTTTAAGTTCTGATTATTAACCTTCTATGGTTTAACAAATTTTTTAGTCATAACAGGACGAAAATCTCAAATTTGATAAGGATAACGAACAGTTCCATCCTCACCACAATCCATAATTGTGCTAATAATATAACTGGTAATTATTCTTGAGTCTGAATTCAAGAACTCTAAGAATTCCTGCATAATATTTGGAAGTGATTTACACAGATCTTTATCATTTCTATTGATCTAGATAATTTCTGTCAATCCTGCATCTGTGTAGAGGAGACTATTTTTTGTCATTTCTGAGGGAATTCTCAAATTTAGACCTCTATATCCTTATAGTGGATGTATGGGTGTAACATAGAACATTCTTTGAGAGAATGATCTATCGATTCCACCTTCTTAATCTTTCTGGTATAGGCCACTTCTGGCGGAATGTATGAACTCATTTCATCAAGAAGTCTATCTCTCTCCATTACTAACTGAAGGAAATCTTCTTCATCCTTTTTGCTGATTTCAAGCTGTTTTTCTAAATATGAAATATATGAAACAACTTCATCTACAAAGTGTTGTAGTTGCTTGAAGTTTCTTTTGGCTAATCCTCCATGCAATCCAGAACACAACATAGATCCGTCTTTTGAAAGGCCATAGTCATACTTTATGAAGTACCAGCATTTTCATCCTTGCAAATGTTTGAAACCTCAGGGTTATCTACCCTCATGATCTTCATGAATTCTTCATGAATATTATCAGATTCATTTTCAGATTCTTTCATTGCGACTTCCTTAGGAGATTGTTGAATTTCCTGTTTTTTGAATTCAGTTGTTCCAAAAACAATATCCCAATTTAATTCATTACAATCAGTATTCTCATCCTCAAAGCTTTTTTCAACTTTATCCTCTTTATGAGTTTGGTTTGGAATTTGTGAAGATTCACTGGCTTTTCCACTAGCCTTGTGTTTATGATCTGACAGATCACCAGAGTTTTTACAACTCTCCCCTTGTAAAGGAGTTTGATTTGGAACTTTTAAATGTTCACTGGTACTTTCAGAAGCCTCTTAGTTTAGAATTCTAAATTCCTTGGCACTTTAACTGGCCTTTTGGTTTGGGACCATTGAAGGTTCACTGGTATTTTCACTAGCCTTCTTTGACTCATCATGGCTACCCTCCTGTGAAGGAGTTGGGCATTGCAGCCTTCCCATAGCGGCCATATCACCTTCATCCTTTTGATGAAGTTCTTCTCTGAATCTTGTTACTTGTTCAGGAGTAAGGCCCAGTTTTTTGCCTGTTTTTTGGTAAAAATCTTTAAGAATCGCACTTTTGGTGCCAGAGGATTTTTCTCTTTGTTCTTTTGAATCAATGATTTCTCTTTTGGCTTTTCATTACCCTTTTTTGGGCTAACCAATTCTTTTGAACTCACTGGCTTCTTCTTAGGACACTCTGTAGAGATATGTCCTTGAAATTTATATATCCAGCACATAACATCTTTTGATGCTACAGCTTTTCTTCTCGTTCTTGAAGAACTAGAGCTATCCCTTTTGGGATCTTTTTTTCCTTTTTCAACTTTCTTTGCGCATTATTTTCGAGTGTAACCCTCTTTTTTATAGATCCAACATAGCTTGTTTTTTGCAGCAGAGTCCATCTGTAAAATTAGACAATTCACGAGAAAGAGAATCAACTATTACATTTTTATCAGAAGGAATATATTCAATTTCAAACCTGTAATAGCTAAACCATTCTTGCAATCTTAAAAGTCTAGTTTGTCTATCCTCTTTAAGATTCAGATTCAGAAAATCCTCTTACATAGGTTGAATTTGTTCTAATTACGAACCTCTTAGGAGTCAGGGAGATGTAAAAGGCTTTTATACATTTTTTAACCACTAAAACTTCCTTTTCATGGATTGGATAATTAATTTCGAATCTTTTAAAGGTTCTGGACTAATACTTACAGATTTTTTCTTATTTTCTACCTTTGATTTTTAATACTGCTCCCCAGGATTTTTCTAAAGCATCTGCCTCTAGGACTAACTTATCTGTATCTAATGGTAAATTAAGACAAGGTAAATTTTTCATTCTATCTTTTACATGGATGACATCCTGAGTGTCCTCATTATCCCAAAACCAAGGAACTTTATCAGATGTTTTCTTTGATATTCTTCCTAGGTTTTTGGAGAGGTTTTTTACGAATTTTGTAGCATAGTTAGCAAGTCCACAAAATCTTTGTACTTGCTTCCTATCTTTTAGTTCGTTAGGAAAGTTAATAAGTTTTCAGAAATGTGGCTTTGTAGCCTAATTTTTCCTTTTTCAATTTCCATTCCTAAAAAAATTATATTTTTCTTAAACCATTATATCTTTCTTTCAGATAAAATCATACCTTCATGTTTAAAGATATCAGTCACTTATTCAAGGTGACTCATGTGTTCTTTTTCATTGTTACTAAAAACTAACACATCGTTTATATAGACCACACAAAAAATTTTTGATACTTTAAATGTATTGTCCATTTTGCGTTGAAATACGCCTGAAGCATTTTTCAGGTCGAATGGCATTACCATACATCCCTTGGGGTGCAGTGAAAGCTGTTAGGGCTACAAAGTCTTCTTCCATCTTTACCTGCCAATAACCACTTTTTAGATTAAATTTAGAAAAGATAGAATGTTGTTTAAGACTTACCCTATCTATGACATCACCTGATGTAGGGATTTTATAACTATCATCCTTTGTTGCTTTATTTACCTGATGATAGTCTATAACCATTCGTGTTTTTCCCTGCACCTATTCTGCATGGTTTATTACCATAAAAACTGGACTAGAATACGGACTATTACTATCCCTAATCAAACCTTTTTCGAGCAATTCAGGAATCTGTTTGTCAAATTTCTCTATCATCTCATTGGTATATGTTATATTTCTAGTTCTGATGATAGTGCCGGGATCTTTTAGTTCTAGCTTAGCAGTTATGCCATTTAGCACCCATAACTTTAGCGGGTCTTCACTAAAATTATCGGCTAATTTTACAAGAAATTTTTCTCACTTAGTTCCTTTCAGCTGGGGATGTATAATAGATTTTTCTACCACACCTTGTGCTTTAAAACACAATTCTTCTTACAAAAAGGTATCCTTTGATTCTTGATCAATAAACAGTTTAGCCAAGTTTCACCACGCTGGGCTCACACTCTGAATGCTTGTTCACATGGCATAGATCCACACAACTCTGATATTTTAACTAGATAAAATTTAAATTTTAATTTATTTTTAGGATTTGACAGGGATGTGATTTTTACACCTTCAACTGAGATGTAATTGTCGTCCTGCACAAAAGATCTATTTTATTTTTTCCCTTTTAGGAAAGCATTTCCTAAAATGATATCTGGATCAAGATCAGGGAATGTCAGGACTTTATCAATAGTAAACTTTTGTCCACTAATGAGAACAGGAACTTGTTTTGCAAATTGTGTTACCAAGTTCACTTCTCCTCCTGCCATACGTAATATCATAGGTTGGGACAATGGTTTCCACCATTCATCAGGGAGTGTGTTGGATCTAGCACTAGTGATTGTTGCACCTGTATCAACTAACACATCCAAAGAGTAATTATAATAACTAGAAAATTTAAAAGTTAAAGAGATGTATGTACTCAAACTTGATTCTTCTGTACTGAATATCTTTGATGATGTCATGGTATCAGGACATACCATCGTCCAAACATCCTCGAAAGGAATTGATCATTGTTGAGAAATTTTTTATATTTCTTTTACAACCTCAGGGACTAGTGTTAGATGGTTAATCATCCTTGCATTTTTCCTAATTTCTTCATCTTCATATACAGGTAAGCTTATAGTCCTATATCCTACATTGGTTCTACCATCTGAAGATGATTGTGTATCTTCTTCCTGGACTGGTGTCTTAGGAACTTCCTCTCTAATTACTGATGAAGTGAAATTACTTCTAAGTAATCAAGGAATATGATATGATCTTCTAGGAGGATCAGAAATCCTAAGATTTCTCATAGGTTCTTCTAGGTTTAAGATGATATTTCTACCTCTTTATGTGATTTGAGAGGAACCTATTGATCATGATGTCTCTGCCGGTTCTTGGAGAATCCAACTCTTAGGCCAGGATAACTCTAGAGGATTAATTTCTTTTCTATGGAACTGCCTATAGTTATCTGATCCTTCATCGAATAACTCTGTGATTTTACAGATATTCCTCACTCCAAAATTGGTTGTATTAATTAGTTTAAAAATTATCCTAGTATAATATGCTAAATATTTAGTCTGGGATTTCATTCTGTTTATATTCATAGATTTAATCCTTAATGATAAAGAATTACCCAAACACTTATCATTTACTGACATCATATAGTTAGGATAAATCTGGAACCAAACTGGACCATGTGCAAGGTTAGTTTGGACCTCTGATATTAGCTGGTCTTGAAACAAATTCCATCTTTTGTCACAGCTGCTATCACAGGATTATCAATTGGCATATTGAACAGTGGTATAAGTCCTATCTGGACATGACCAATATGAATATATTGATATGTTCCCTTTGATTTAGTTACTAATTCTCTTATTTTTGGTAAATTGATCATAGGTATGTCCAATATTTCTAGTTTTGTACTAGATATCTGAGTCATAGATTCTGATTAGGAGACATCTACTATTGATCTAAAACTGAATTTAGATTTGTTGTAAATAGTATTGATGTCTACCTA
>CANXYC010350738.1:0-17218 GCA_948193065.1 Aleurites moluccanus | reverse complement strand
GGTTTATTTCTCATATAAAACTTCAAATAAATTAAATAAAATCATTTTTATGTCCTAATTTTCTTTTCTACCTTCAAATATCATGTTTATTTCCATAAAACTCGAAGGGGTGTGAAATGACCATTTTACCCCCAGTTCACCCAAAATTGAGTTTTTCCCAATTTATTCCTAACAGCCTTTAAAGCACTTTTACATGTCTAAAACTTTCTAAAACATGCATAAATATCCAATTCAAGTATAAACATGCATATTACATATCATATAAACATATAAGGAATTCCTTAGATTTACCCTTTAAAATTTAAGTTCTAAGTTTTTAAACTGGGGTGTTATAGGACACTTTATAGGAAATAGGTGGCGGTTGAGTGATTGGATAGTTTGTAAGGTCAACAATTAATTTAGAAGGGGATGAACGTGGGACAATATTGAGATTTAGTGGAGTGTGTTGGGAAAAATATCCCACATCGAATAATGACAAAATAAATAAATGACTTATAAGTAAGTGAGTGAGTGTTGGACTTAGCATAAGCCAATTGATTTTGTGCAAGTGAGTTCCAACACTTATCCATTTATAAATCTATTTATGTATGGACCTATAGATTTTAATATGAACTTTAATAGAATTTTATATTTTAAAATAATTCTTATTCTTATCATTAATCTCTTTGTTATAAGCTTGTAATTAAAAATAAATGATCTACATTGACATTGGAGATTATTCACAATAAAAATAAATAACTTCATTATGATTTAACTTTCAGAATAATGCCAAAAATGAATAAACTTACATTTATCTCATCTATTTTAAATAAAAATTTCATAAATTTCAATTTGAAGTCACTATATATAGCAATTATAAAGCTTAATAATCAACTAATTAACCTCAATTATCTTTTTTTTTAATTGATCAAGAATATTCTCGGACCAACTTTAACGAAGCCTATTATTTATTTATTTTTCTGAGGAGTTCAAGGGCGCACACCTCACATTAAGTCTATGCATTAAGAAATTACCTTCAATATTTATAATATATTTCAAAATAATTAGTTAAAGTTGTTATTTTTAGTTAATTCCTTAAATACACAAGGAAATAATTTCAAACGATTAAACTATATGATGCAACAAGTAAAACGTTCCAAAGAGAAAACTCTCAAATTAGGATAAAGTTCGTTTATTAAAATTTAAGTTTGACTCACAATAATGAAAAGTAAGTTTAAATACATTCTAGAAATCCTAAAAAGAAATAGAGAAATAAAATATAGTCAAACAATATTAAAACAAAAATTAAAATTTAAGTTCAAATTTTAAATGGCTTGAAAATAATTTAAATTACTAATTTTGAAGTTTAAAATGAATCCATTTAAATTTGATTGCATAAAAACATTATAAGATTCGAAAAATAATATATTTTAATGTAAAATGAGTCATATAACTCATTTAGTATCAAAAATTACAGTCAATTATTCATTATTAATAAAATAAAATAAAATAAAAAAACTAAAATTACATGAGTTTTTATTGATTTTGTGATTCAACTAATACGAAAACTGCAAACTAGCAAACTTCATATCAAATTAGCAAAATTTAAATATTTTCAATAAAAAGAAAGAAAGAAAAGGATGTTGAGACAATTGCATTTGTTAATTGATTCAAATAATTCAATTAATTTCTTTAATATACTGAACTACAGTGAAAACTAATAAAATAAAATAAAATTGAGAGAAGAACATACACGTTCCATTAATAAATTTTTAGCCCATGCTCTCATCACAAAGGTTTTGGGATTAATAATTTAGATATAGCATTATTAAACATTATAAAGTTATTTATTTATTTATTACATGTTAAAAGAAGGTTTATGGTTGAATATTTATTTATTTTTTATATGTTAAAAAAGGTTTATGATTTGACCCATAAATTCATTTGATATTATTTTTAAACAGATTTATTCGTGGTATGAGTTAAAAATATCAATTTATGAAAAAAATTAATATCAATTTATATAAAAAATTATGAGTTGAATGGATCGAATATTTAAAAAAAAAATTAAAATATTAAAAATCTAAACTTCATATAGTCAACTTTAAAATATTGCTCTAAATGAAAGTTGTGAAAATACATTATATTATTCTTCATAAAAAAAAAAATCACAATATAAAAAAGCAAATGCATTTTATTCTTTGTTTTAATCAACATAATTAGCTTTGTTTTTTTTTTTTTTTTTTGGGTACAAATTAGTAATTGATTTCTAAAAATAGAGAACACTTTCTTGCTAAAATTCTACTTCTATTACTATTACAATAAATTTTAGTTAAGCATGACATTTTCAGAGAGATTCTTAATAATATATTTAAAAACAAAAAAAAATTATAAATTTCATTATGTATCATAAATTTTTGAATATTATAAAAAATAATATAATATATTAATTTTTACACAGTATCATAAAAATCTTTTCATATCTTATAAGTATCACAGACATTCTATATTCATATGACATAAAAAATCACTTTGCACAGTCCATTAAAAGTGATGGCTCCAAATATTTCCTAATTTTGTTATTTACAATTTAAAATAATTAAGGGATAAAATTTAAAAAAAAAATTAATTTTAAGTACTAAATAATATCATTAGATATCAATTTAGGAGGTATTTAGTTGGTCTAATAAATATTTTTAATTATTTATTGTCAATATATATATCATAAATTAAAAAAATTTATATTATTTAATTGACCAACTAAAAAATTTCAATCGCGATCGATAAATTTCATAAGCTAATGAATTATAATTTTACACCAATAACATATTTATAATCGCTCAATCAATGATTTCTTACTTTTAAATAGGATTCCATTTAAATTAAATTATTTTAAATTAATTTAATTTTTAGACAATAAACTTAAGTTCACGTAATTAGTAAAATATTAAAAATGTCGGCGAGGAAACGTCCCGTACATTACAATTTAGTGATTGAAGAATAGTAGCATTCTTTGTTGAAAAAAAAAAACATTGGTAGTTTTTCCACTAAAAAAACGTCGGTATGTAACAATATTAGTAATATTAAATTAAAAATTAATTGGTAACTGTATTTGGAAAATATATAATTTTATTACTTTTAAAAGTAATTAATTTGTTATTCAACCTATCAAAAGGAGGTTATAATTTTAATTTTGACCCCATAAACTACATAATTAAACCAAGCATAATTTATCTTAAAAAAACAAAAAAAATTATCCTAAACTCTCAGCATGACAAGACTACCCCTACCATACCAAAACCATGTGATTATGAGAGTTTTCAGCCATAATAAAATGACCAAAATACCCTCATCCAACAAAAACAGCATTTCTTAGTAACTGCAAATTCTGACACATACACATTCTCTCTCTCCCTCTTTGTGGCTGGTCGCTCTATAAATTCAAACCTCATGCCATTGTCTTCCTTAAGCAAGTTTTGTTCTTTTTCAATTCTCTTTAGCTTTTGCTTAAAAATTAGAAAATGGGTGTCAATTCTAATAGAGTAGAAGATTTAACTTCCCATGAAACTGCTGTTCAAATCACTAGCAATGATGAAGTAGTTATGCCATCCATGGAAAAACACAGTGTTTGCTTGCCACCCAAAAAAACCACCCTTCAAAAACTGAAACAAAGACTTGCTGAGATCTTTTTTCCTGATGATCCTCTTTATAGATTCAAGAACCAAACTTGGTGCAAGAAACTCCTTCTGGGTCTTCAATTCTTGTTTCCAATTTTCCAATGGGGTCCTGAGTATAATCTCAGGCTTTTCAGGTCTGATATCATCTCTGGTCTCACCATTGCCAGCCTTGCGATCCCACAGGTAAAGATGTAAAAACCATGATATATTTTTATATATAAAAAAATGTATTATGTATGTATGCATGTATGGTGATAAGAGTACTTGTCTTCTTATGATTTATGAGTTTTAATGGACAGAGGACTCTGAATTGGGGTTGCCATATATTTTTCTTTACGCTTTTCTTTGGATTATTAGAGTGGCAGTTATTACTAATTAATTTAGTGGGAGAAGTGGGTAATCTCAAATGAGTTTATTTTTATAGTGAAATTTGTTCTCATTATATTCTCTGCTTGTTTTTTCTAGGAACATGATTCTTATCTCAGCAATTCATGTGAATATAGTTTAATATATAAATATTCTTCTAGTTTGACAATCAATTCATTGCTGGCCTATTATATGTCTAGAGAATAATTTAAATTATTTTAAAAAATAATAATAACTTGGGTTAACCGTAAATTTTGAAATGAATTTTTTTTCCAGTGATCTGAATTAATTTTTCTTGTATTGCAGGGAATCAGTTATGCAAAACTTGCAAATTTGCCTCCAATAATTGGTCTATGTTAGTATCAAAATTTGAATTCAATTATGAATAAATGGGAAAATATGATTTATAATGAATATTAAAGCTTTTTGCCTTGAAAAATTTGTAATTATTTTTTTTAATGTAGATTCAAGCTTTGTGCCTCCATTGATATACTCTATTCTTGGGAGTTCTAGACACCTTGGTGTTGGTCCAGTCTCTATAGCATCATTGGTGATGGGATCTATGTTGAGTGAGGCAGTTTCTCCTACTCAAGATCAAATTCTATATCTGAAATTGGCCTTTACTACTACTTTCTTTGCTGGTATATTTCAGGCTTCTCTTGGTCTACTAAGGTAACTTGAATTGATAATAATGGTTTTGATTGAAATTTATGAAACTAACATCACTTTATTATGATGTGAATCCTCTGTTCTTGAATGTGTACTGATTTTGTTTTTAATGATTACAGGTTAGGCTTTGTTATTGATTTTCTCTCAAAGGCTACTCTTGTTGGGTTTATGGCTGGAGCAGCCATTATTGTCTCACTGCAACAACTAAAAGGGTTGCTTGGAATTGTTCACTTTACTAGCAAGATGCAATTCTTTGCTGTGATGTCCTCTGTTTTGGAAAACAGAGATGAGGTAATTTTTCTCTCAACAGGGTACTTTATACTGCTATTGAAATTGGTGCCTAGGATGCATTTCATGATTAATCAAATCCTAGACCAGTCAAGCCGTTAGTAGACTAGCGGTTGAGTACCTATCTTGTACTACAGGAGATCGGGGGTTCAGTGTCTTCAGACTCTGGCCAACCCTTTCCCCTTTTAGAATTTTCAATTTAACCAGTACTAGGTCAAGTTCTTGAATGATTTTAAATTGGTCTGTTTTTTAAGAATGTATATGGTAATAACATAGTAGAAATTAATGTGCAGTGGTCCTGGCAAACAATTGTTATGGGCTTCAGTTTCCTGGGGTTTCTATTGACAACAAGGCATATTGTAAGTCTCACCATTTTTGCCAAGTTCACTAATTTTTCACATTATCCATAACAATCCTTGAAATTTCTATATGAAATGGGTTGATGCAGAGCATGAAGAATCCAAAGCTTTTCTGGGTATCAGCGGCAGCACCACTTACATCAGTGATCATCTCAACCCTTTTAGTATTCTGCCTCAAATCAAAGATTCATGGAGTCTCCTTTGTAAGAATCAACAGCTTAATCTTTCTGCTTCTAAACATGTTCTTTATATGCATAACTTCTCTAAGTTGAACTCTTTTTTCCCCTTTAACAGATTGGCAGCTTGCCGAAGGGCTTGAATCCACCTTCTGCAAATATGCTATATTTTAATGGTCAATATCTGGCAGTTGCAATCAAAACTGGCTTTGTAACTGGAATACTATCTCTTACTGTAAGATGCTCAAAACTAGCATTTTAGGATAATTAGCTCCCTTTATTCCTTGCTAAATATTTTGGTCTTTCTGTTATTCTTATCCAGGAAGGAATTGCAGTTGGCAGAACATTTGCTGCTATAAAAAACTACCAGGTTGATGGTAACAAAGAAATGATGGCTATTGGTCTCATGAACATGGCTGGTTCTTGCTCTTCTTGCTATGTTACAACAGGTAATGATCCATGAATGTCTTTTGGAGTATGTTTGTTTTAGATATTGCTAAACAAGCAATTTGATAGTGTTGATTATCTATTTTATAATCTGTATGATTAAAACATGTAAAATTCGCTTTAAAAAACAGACTTTAATATCATCTAATAAACATTTTCAACATAATATTTTTTTCAATAGCTACTGAAAAAACTACAAGTGACGATCACAACATCTAAACTGCAGTTTCAATTACACTTTCAGGATCATTTTCGCGGTCTGCTGTCAACTATAATGCTGGAGCACAGACAGCTGTTTCAAACATAGTAATGGCATCAGCTGTACTTGTAACTCTGCTGTTTCTCATGCCACTCTTTTACTACACTCCCTGTTTCATCCTGGCTGCCATTATCATAACAGCAGTGATTGGACTAATTGATTACCGCGCTGCTTACCAATTGTGGAAGGTTGACAAGCTAGATTTCTTGGCTTGCTCATGCTCCTTCGTCGGAGTCCTTTTCATTTCAGTGCCTTTGGGTCTTGCCATAGCAGTAAGCTCACAAATACACTAAGCTTCAACTATATCTAGGAAACACTAAACGAGGAAAAAAAAATATATATTACTAAAGTTCAAATCTTTCTGTTTGATCATGGACAATTTTTGCTTCAATCTGATTTTCTTGGCTGGGAATTTCAGGTTGGAGTTTCAGTATTCAAAATTCTACTGCATGTCACAAGGCCAAACACTGTAGTAATGGGAAACATACCGGGAACTCATATATTCCAGAGCCTTAATAGATATAGAGAAGCTTTAAGAGTTCCTTCATTTCTCATACTCGCTATTGAGTCCCCCATCTACTTTGCAAATTCTACTTACCTCCAAGAAAGGTCAGTTTCATCTATAATTCCCAAGACTGATTAACAACTTTGTTGCTTAAAAGTTTATTATTGGCATTGGATTTCAAATTGTCAATCAAACCTCCTAGTTTGATCAGTTCTCAATCATAAGAATTTTGCTCTTTCCCACAATAGATATATAGAATTGAGCTATTCTGAATTGAAAGATCTTTTATTGCAGGATATTAAGATGGATTCGTGAAGAAGAAGAGAGAATAAAAGAAAATAATGAAAGTATACTTAAATGCATAATTTTGGATATGACAGGTACATTACCTTATTAGCATAAGTGAAACGTTTGATTGCACAAAACTATCTAAAATACAACTGTTGCAGATTTCAGTTACCTATTCAACAAATTTACAGTGCCATAACTAACAAATTTTACCATTTTTTTTCAGCTGTGACAGCCATAGACACAAGTGGAATTGAGTTGATATGTGAACTAAGAAAGATGCTAGAGAAAAGAAGTCTTCAGGTAAAGACTAATAAATAAAATTTCTCAAGTTTGCTTTTCAAGTCAATTTTAAGTATACATTTTAATAATGTTAGTGCTTCCTTTTCTTGTGCAGCTTGTATTGGCAAATCCTGTTGGAAGTGTAATGGAAAAGCTGCAGCAGTCTAAAATACTGGATTCATTTAGATTAAATGGACTATATCTTACTGTAGGAGAAGCTGTAGCCAATCTTTCGGCTTTGTGGAAATCTCAGCCATGATTTTCTAGAGGACTTAAAAGTAGGAAAATGGAAAAGAAATGAAAAAACATGACTAACCTTTCAGACTATGGCAGGCTAGATAGCAAAGAGCTCTAGTAAGGAGAGAATTTTTCTTTCTGTTTGCAAGGAAAGCAATACAATAAAAGAAATTGCTTTTCTTTTTTCATTTTTTAATTATAATAGATTAAATGTATATGTATGCTCTTTCAGAGATTTTGAAGCTTTTAGTTCTTAATTTACGATCAGTTTCATTTTACTGCTGATTTTATGCGTGTTTTTTCTACCTTAACATCGACAAATCTAACTTTTAGAACTCAGCAATAAACCCATGTCGGATATGAACTTACTAGCTCTGCTACTAACTTAATCTCTATTGCAAGTACAAAAATTCTAGATTTTTTTTTTTTATATGGAAAAATTCTAGATTTTTAGTTCATATACAGAACCATATTTAAAGTCAACAATTTGCAAAGAGTTATAAATAATAAAGGGCAAATTACTATTTAATCCTTAAAATTTAGTGTAATTAACACTTTCATCTTTTTATTTTGAAAAACTAATTAATTAGTTCTTAATATTTAATTTCATCAATTTTATTTTTCCGTTAAATATATATGAATTGACCTAAATATCCTTCATGTTTTCTTAAATTTTTCTTTTATACCACTACATTCTATTTCAGAAATTAGATTTAATTTTTTTACCTTTAGATTTTCTTTTAGAAACAAAAGTAAACACAAATGGGTTTCGTTCTCAATTTGAACATCTGATTGTTCAATTGGGATTGATATACATTTTGATTTATACACTCGTTATGTTTTATACACTTGTTATGTTTTATACACTTGTGGAGATAAATTTGCGAGTTCCTTCTGCAATTCTGGTTTAGCCATTTTTCTTTGCCTTTTTAACACACAGATTGCTTTTCCGGGCTGTATTTGTTGGTTACTTCCTAAAATCGTGCCAAAGCCTACAAAACATTACAAGTAAAATTTACAGATGCCTATAACTGAATTACCATATGAGCTTACACAGAAAAGAAAAATTCTACCTTCCTATATTCCATCTCAAACTGGCGTAGTTCATTTCTTTTTCATAAAATTTGTGTCTCAATCTCTTTGAGCTTCTGTGCGGTATTTTCATATGTTTATGCACCTCTATTGTTTAGGTAGCAGTCTTGAAAAATTTATCCCCTAAAATTTGCAGCAAATTTTTAGACACTAGAGATGAGTTTATAAGTAATAAAGGGATGAGTAGTAATGGGATGAGATCGGGTCGTTTAGAAGATTAAAGGTATAAGAAGACTTAAGGGTAATTTACATATTTTAATATATTATAATAAAATAAAAAATATTTTCTTTTTTCTTTTTAATTTTTTTAATAGAAAAATAGACTGAAATGATGAATATGAATGATATAATCAAACATTAGAGACTAATTACTTAATTTTTTAAAATAAAATGACAACACTAAATTTTAGGAACTAAATAATAAATTACCTAATAATAAATATAATAGTTTTATCATAGCATAAAGCTACAGTTTTGGATATTATATAGTTCCCACATAAGTAAAACTATCGTGCAGCTCCATGGTTAATGATCAGAGGGAAGCCCAACACAACACTTCACTAAGCCCTTCAATGTTTTATAATTTTAATTAATAGGAAGAAACTGCTACTCGAACAAATACAAGATATGGAGTTCTTGCCTCTTGTAAATAATTGTCGGTAGAAATTAGAGTTCAAATCTGAAGCATTATTAACACTGGAGGAGATTGAACTTGAAAGGTGATTCAATTTGTGCTGAAACTTGTTAATGGGGGGCTCGTGGAAGGGTATGGAAACTCTTGGAATAAAGTATTTACTCCGCGTCTTTAGAAAAGTAAAATCTGGTTCACCGCTATTATATATATTTGAGATTATATTTTCATGCTCAGTATAGGCACTGATCAAATAATCACTTGGATGTTTGGTACATGGGCGAGATGAGCATGCTTCAATCCAGGTTTCATAGAGCGATGATGGAGAAGAATCGCATTACAAGCATACACCTTGCTGGCTACATTTTCAGTATATGATTTTACTAATATTACGAGTGTGAGAAAGATAGAACTACAATGACCACGACAATTTCAAGAAGCCTAAGCAACAATCAAATAAGATACATTAAACTCGACTCAATTTAATTTTAATCCTAAAATTAATTGGGACTGACTTATGAATTCTCTATTTTCACTCTAAACGATATTAGATGACAACTTCTTATAATTATAATATCTCTAAATTATATTATATTCATTTCATTCAAATTAATTTAAAAATACATCTTCTTATCCTCCAAGTTAATTTAAATATCTCCCTTCATTTATTCTTTTTCTTTATTACGATATGCTTAACTTTTCTAATCAGATTCACATGTCCAAACTATCTTGATTTTCATTATCTCATCTTATACTCAATCGATCTGACTCTAACTTTACCTCTAATACTTTTATTACATATCTTATCTATTCTAATATAACCACAAAACTATTTTAACATACTCATATCAGCAATACTCATTTTCGATACATGTCCTTTCATTATCTAGCACTCACTATTATAAAACATAGCTGATCAAATAACTATCCGATAGAATTTTTCTTTCAATTTATTAGAAATTTTGCATTCTCGTAGGACTCTTATGTCAAACCTTCATTTCAACCACCAAGCTTCTTATGGCAAGCATCCTCCTCACAACCTCCATTTTCTTGAAGGATTGATCATAAATATTTAAAATGAGTGTTTTAATACAATATCACTTCATTTATGCTAACTCCCTTATTATATCTACTTCGGTTTTCATTAAATTTACGATGCATATATTCCGTATTAATTCTACTCCACAGAAGTAAAGATACACTACAATGTCGCAAAATTCCAAAGCATAATGTACCATGATCAACCACAGCTTAACTCACTCGACATTCACCTAGACATAAGCTTGGAATTCTAGCTCATGTTTACTGTGTTGAATAGTTGAAAAGCAAACCCTACTATACAGGTTGCACAAATCAAGTGTTAGTTTACCAGCCACAGAAAGAAATGATAAACAAAATTTTCTCAGTTCAAGTGCATAAATGGAAACTCATCCAAATTCATTAAAATAAGGCACTGAACCACAAAAAAAAAATATAGAAGAACAACAAGCATCATCTTTCCCAGAAACCACCTAAAATTGCACACCTAGTTTCCTAACACAATGCATATCTAGTCTTGCACGCTCCATCTCCCTATCAGTTACGAACTGTCTCCATCTTCTGTGGTCAATCTCTGTCATTATCTTCAGCATGGGCAATAGAATTTGTAGACTAAAACTACTCTTCCTATCACAATTTTGATTTGATACCTACAAGCTTCACCAGAAGCTCCTTGAAAGCATTCCATAAGAAGCAAGTACGGACCCATAAAAAAGTTTGTTCCTGCCTGTCAAGTTTTCATTGTCAATCAAACATCTGCATGGAAATAGTCTTAGGTTAAAATCATCATTCCTCGTAAATGAAATTTGAAATAAAAACCTGGCCATTGGCTAGTAGTTATTTCTAAGCCCTCAAGCCTGTTGTCATGCTACTAATCTAGCTCTAGTCAGTTTTTCATAAGATAGGGTCGGTAAGGGAAGACTACCACGCACTACGTATCCTGAGCCCAAAAGGGCACCGAATAAACCAAAAAGAAAAAAAAAAGATGGTAGAAATCACTAGAATAGAATTATGCAGAACAGAAATAAAAGAAGTGAAACTATCACATCACACAACATATCCACAGCAGTTCATAGACTGAACTACTAGAGTGCAGAACGACTGCAAATAATGTAAAATATCATTAGCTCAGTGGAGTAATAAATTTTCCCAAAATTATTAAATATAGAATTAGAATCAAAACAACATAATGCTAACCAATTCAATATCTATATTAAACAATTAAGAAAAATACAAACTTTCCCAAATCAACAGCAATCCACTCTGATTCAAGCCCAAGGCCATAAACTAGGTCGCAACAGAATGTGCCAAAAACTCAAATGACAATTCTACTTCAGGATGTTATTACCTCATGAGGCATAACATTATAAGCCATCAACATTGTGACAAAGAGGCAAAGAGCTATTATCACCATTGTTGAACAACTTTATTACACAGCATAAACTAACAAATCAAAACTGTCGAAATGAAAATTTGAAAAATTAAAACAAAACAGATTGACCAATTTCCTCAAATATAGCAATAAGTTCCTGAACATTTTCAAGAAAACCCTCCAGAATCCTAAAATCTCTCAAACAAGGAAAAAAAAATAAGGAAACACGCCAAAGAGCTTTCAAAAGCATTAATAGACATTTCCAACAGAAAATTAAATATTTGCTGCAATGTGTCTGTTAATAAGTGAACCATGTCTGCTTCACATTTGGCAACCTAAAAATGAAGCCTGCACCCAGCTCATTCACTAGATATTAACATAAATGAAGTTTACCATGCACATGTACCAAACAGACTGAAAGCATCTCAGTTTATTTACATGCCTGAGGCCACAATCACCAGTACCAGTAGCCATGAGAAAGGCTAGCCATAACAGAAAAGGAAAATAATCATCACATGGAGAAAGGGCTGCCATTTCTCTCAAAAGTGATGGTAACAAATAAGAATTAGGGAAGAAAAATGAAATAAAATAAGTTTTCATGACAAATTCTCTCGGCCCATTGCCTAACCAATGCAGGAATAAATTCTTACTTGATCGGTATCGTGTAATTGGAATCTCTCGGAGTTCACGTCTGAGACACAGAGATCCACCAAGCAGAGACATCACTGCGAGTCCAGTACCATTTACAATCCACCATGTTATTGAGGAAGGCCAACCTCCATAAATAATACATATAAAGAGATGGATGATGTAGATGGTTGCAGAAAAATCTAAGCACGTCCTTGCTCTCTCAATCAAGTAAAGCATATAACCAGCTCTTCATAAGTCAAATAAACAAAAATAAGTCAGTTTAACATTTTAAAAAAAATTGCAAAATCTTTAAAATCATAGCAACCACAAAACACATTTTTGAATGAAATCAACAAAGGGATGTGGAATCATAATGATCAACAGAAAATTTTCTGAGAACAGTATAAAATTTTACAACTAAAAACATCGATCAGGAACTGAGGTTCGATAATCAACTTTTTGATAGCCAAAGCTGATGCCAACAAGAAGTAATTTATCTACAGTCAACAAAATGCCACAAATAAATTCTGAAAAAATAACTTAGTAAACAAATCATACTGATTGCATAAGCTAAAGTTCTAGTGAACTGACATAACTAAAACGAAACCAAAGCATCCAATAACAAATTAAAAAATAAAGAAAAAAAACCCCATTAAACCACACATTTCAGGTTTCTAGTAGACTAACAAAACCCAAAACAAAAGACTCAGAAATGATTAAACACTCACCCAGCAATGGAGCTGAAAAGAAAGGAGGCAATAACGCACCATCCCGTGATGGTAGAGGTGGTGAGAGCAACAAAATCAAAGAAATAGACGAGACTCATGCGAGACACGCGCGTCCCAACAAGAATCGATAAGAACAAACCAAGCGTGAGATAGTAGAGGCAATGAAGGCACACTATTTGGGCAATAATTAACAATGGATCCCATACTATTGCACCATAGAACATGACTAACTCTAATTCCTAACTCTAACCTAAACAAATCAATCAATTCACTGCACAAAAATCAATCAATCTGCTATAAAACGAGCTTGGGATTATTTATGAAAAAACCCCCAAACTGTAGTAAAATCAAAATTATAGCCCCATATCAAGCTTTTAGAAAACAGAGAAAGAGCGAGAGGCAAATTGTGTGATATTTTGGTGAATAGTGAAGCGAAAATTATGGAAATGAAGGGTAGATGGATCGGATCCGAAACTCTATCAATTAGTGAAACTGAAAAAAAAAAAAAAGAATTTTATGAGAAAAGAAATTTGCGAAGAAGCAGAAGAAAACCCTAGATTTGAATCGAAAGAGGGACAAAGTGACTGTTTATAGAAAGCACCGAAGAAGAAGGAGAAAGAAAGAGCAATTAAGATTTTGAAAAAAAAAACACATGAAAAACTATAAGCTTAAACAGACTCAGAAGTCAGATATTATTATTTTTATTGTTTAATTAACTACGAATGAAATGTAATTAAAGAAATTATGAATAAATTAAAGAAAATTTGATAATTTAGGGAGTATCTAGAGAGGCTATTTTTTTTTTTTTTTTTTTCAGTGAGTAAAAGCTATAATTGATCAGGTTAGATTTTATTGATTTAAAAAAAAAATTAATATTTGATGTTTGTCTAAATATTTAATAATTTTTTAATTATTTATGCATATATTTTTAAATAATAATTAAATTTTATAATTTAACCTCTAAATACATCCTTAAAGATTTGTTTGGGTACTAGGGACATGGTATTAATTTAGTTTATTATTGGATTGAAAAATATATCACTAAATTATAATTTTGATAATTAATCTTATATTAATTTTTAAATTAATAAAAAATTATTGATGCATGTATAATTCTCACTGCAGATTGACAGTCATATAAAAAAAAGTAAATTATAATTAAAATATTCATTAGTTTAATGTTGTAAAGTTTAATATATATGCAACTAAAATATATAAAATACGTATAACTAAACTCATGCTGTTGTAATTACTATTTATTATTATTATCATTTATCATTATTAATATAATAAATTATTTAATCTTTATTAATATTTGGGCTTTTTATAGAAAAAAAAATTCAATTTTATGGTGAGGAAATATTTTTGCAAAAATATGAGATTAATTTTATCTATTGTCTCTAAATTATATATTAATGTAAATTATAGTCTTTAAAATAAATTTTGTAATAGTAAAACTTCTTATTTATAATATAAAATTCTCTTAATTCATTTTGCATTTGATTTACTGACATAAAGTTAACATGGACGCCACATCAAATTATTTTAAATTAAAAAAATGCCATGTCATCATTATGCATAAAATTTTTCTTTTTTTCTCAAGCCCTAACAACCATTAACACCTCTTCAATGTCGTCTCTATTGCTAATTACATGGCTTGTTGCCTTATTACACTTCAATTTCTCAACCAAAAACCTTTTGAATTTGTGGATTTCAATACATAATCAGCTCTTATTGGATCAAACCCATGAATAAATTTCCTGGCTTGTTATCTATGCACAATATAAAAAGCTAAACTTTTTTTACAGATTTGGCAAATGCCCACATGCTAAAATATGATAAAATCAAGAGATTTTTTAAGAAAATATATTTTAGCGAGTGCAAAACCTGGATGCAGTGTGGTTTCCACCCATAAATGCTGCACGGATACTTATGGTTCTACACTAAAGGAGCAACAACTCCTTCATTCTCTCAATTTCCATTGTGTACATGTTTCTCTCCCTCTCCCTTTCACAGCAACCCAAATCAAACTATCGACATTTTGAAATTTATATAGATGAGAAAAAAAAAAAGCATCCCAAAGAAAGCCACTCGGTTCCTCACTCGCGAACAAACAAAGTTATTGGCAGAGCTAGAGTAGAAGCCCGACCACGACGGTGCTCAATGGAAAAAAGAAAAGAAAAGAAGCTAAAGTAGTAACAGAGATCCTCCGCCACTACCCAATCCCAAAGATTTAGAAAACACTCCAGGTTTCTTGCTCAATCTCTACATTTTCTCACTTCTCATATTTATTTTTTATAAATTTGTTTGTTTCTTATTTATTTGAAAATCGAGTAGAATTTATTTAATTGTGTAATTCTGAATTATGAGTATTTTTTTTACCGGGTAGAATCATCGTAATGAGAGGAAAAGGAAATCAAAATCAGGACGAGGAAGAGTATGAGGATGACATTCTTCGAATGTTCTTTGTCGTCTGCAGTAGGAAGAGAAAGAAGAAGAGAGTATGGTGGGGATTAAATAAAGAGAGAGAGAAAATGGTAAATTTGAGTGAGGGTTTGAAGGTTAAAACAGGGAAAGCGCCATGGAATAAATAAAAGAGAGAGAGAGAGAAGCAGATGAGAGAAAAGAGAGGGAAAACGTGTGGTAAAAGAACAGAATTTTGATCAACTTTTTATCAGTGAATTTAACGGAAAATAGACCGAGGAATGTTTATATTATAAGTAATACAATGATAGAGATTTTATTATTATAAAATTTAATTTAAAAACGATAATATATATTAATATATGGTTGAGAAAGATTTGTGAAATTAACATTAAAAATACGTATTATTCATAAAAAAATAACATTTATACGGTATTGCAATCTTTACGAAGTGATTAGTGTGTGCATGTGTACTAGAAATTATTGTTTGCTGTATTTAAATTTGTATGTGATTTACTATCATGATAAACAAAATAAGGTATATATTAAATAATTTTTTTATCTAAAATTATTTTAATATATACAAATTGTAAATTTAAAAAAATTAAAAAGATAAATTCCTAAAAAATAGTGTACATTATAGTTATATTAGTATCTTAATTCTATGTATATATAGCATACTTAAAATATTTGTATACTTTAAAAAAATAACAGTAAATAATATACGTTTAACAAACTTTATTATACGTGTGTTATATTAATTAAATTAATTTTTTTAATTTTATAGTATATTTTTAATTTATATATTCAATTAATATTTATTTTTTTACTTAATAAAAAAAATACTAACATTTTCTTTTACTTCGGCTATTATTACTGCATAAAATGAATATATACAAATATAGTATAAAAATAATTATCACTATTTATAAATTTAAAATTAAAAAAATTAAATATTTTGTTTTTTTATAATGCAAAACAGATGATATTAATTATTAATTATTAAATTGTTAATTAATTCATAATTTCAATTTTATATAATCATGGTTAAAAATTTAATGATTGCATTTTGTTATAAAAAATAATAATTACTCGAATAAAATTTGAATATGAATTAATTTTATATAACATAATAGAAATAATATTAGCAGCAGGTGATGCACGTACGGCAAATAAAAAAAAATTGATAATGGCAAATATAAAAAATAAAAAATAAAAAAACTGAAAAATGGATGAGCAAATTTAACAGCAAATAACGACAAAGTAACATTGGCACCTTTGTGTAAAGTGGAGCCCATATCTCAAAAACATACCATATAAATGAAATAAAAAAAATATTAAATAAAATAAGAGTATAATATTTTTTAATTTTAATTATGTTTTATATAAATAAGAAGAATATATTTTTGCCTTATATAATAATTTTTCTAACAAAAAAAAAAAAAAAAAAAAAGCCACCGTATAAATGAAAAAAAGAAGAAGTATATCATGTAAATTCCTGTACAATTGGATTAAACCCAACCAACTCACCTGGGCCGAACAGCTAAGGGCCTCCATTGGTTGTAGGATATTACTATCTTCTTCAGAAACATAGTACCGAGTTTTTTTTTATTTTTTCTTGAGAAATACTTTATAACTAATCTTAAATGAAAGTAATTTTCATTTCTTTCTCAGTGGGGGGGGGGGGGGGGGGGGGGGGGGGGGGGGGGGGGGGGGGGGGGGGGGGGGGGGGGGGGGGGGGGGGGGGGGGGGGGGGGGGGGGGGGGGGGGC
>CANXYC010350728.1:0-11426 GCA_948193065.1 Aleurites moluccanus | reverse complement strand
AATTTAATTGAAGGGGGGTAGAATGTAACACCCTAGCTTAAAGGCTTAGAACATAAGCTTAAAGGGGTAAACCTAAGGGTTTTTCCATTTACTTATATGTTATGTATGTTGCATCCATATATCTAAGTTGCATTTTGGAGATATAATTATATATTTCAAGATGTGTAATTGTGATCTATTGATCAGATGTTGATGTTGAGTTGTTGTGAAGATCCAGAGGGATCCTTGATATTGAGATAGATATGGAAGTATATAGTTGAAGTGCTTGTTTATATGTTTAGCAGCTGGGCATACTCCTTATATAGAGGAAATGCTACCTAATTTTTCATAAGTTTGCTAAGCCATATTGAGCTTATTATTGTATTGTATGCCATATAGTATAGTTATGTGGGTTCTTCATGGTACTAGTAGCATAAGCATCACCCGTGCCCTAGGACCGTTGCGGCTCCTAAGTTGGGTCATGACAAATCCTGACAGAATTGTCAGAATAATTTACAGAAGATTTAAGAACCAAAGTGTAAAGGATGGAAGTTTGAGGGTTTAGTTGTAATTGTGCATTTGTTTTTCTTTATCATTTGCCTTAGCCATTTTCGTGTTCCATTTCTTCTACTCCATTTGACATAGCCGAAACCTCCATTTCCATTTTCCATCTTCCATCTTTCTTATTTCTTATAGATTTCTTTAGGAATTTGATAGAATTCTAGCAAATCAACCTAGCTGAATCCATTTCCATCATTGATTTGAAGGAAGGAGCAAAGATTTGGGAGAAAAAACTCAAAGGAAGTTTCGGCCACTTTGATGCTTAGAGGTAAGGAAGTTGTTTTGTTTAATTTGATTGATGATTTAGTGTTTATTTAGGTTCAATTGAATGGGTATGATGTTTAATTACATTAGTTTATCCTAATTTGATGGAATTCCCAATTTGATTGCTTAAATGGAAGTTGTAAAGGATGATATATTGAATTAGGATGTGTTTATATTAATTGAGGTTAGAAATGGTTAATTGGATATGAATGAATAACTATTTGATGGATAATTTGATGTAGAATTGGAGATTGCTCAAATTGAGTTTTCAAAGTAAGCATTTTGGGGAAATTCAGTGGAATTGGTGCAATTGGAGTGTGAATTGGCTATTTGGATCATTAGGTGAGTTTATATTGCATCATTTAACATGTCTGAATCATTGAATTGATAATTGGAAGCCTTTGGTGAAATTGACTTCATGGCTGAACCCTATTTGACCTAAAATGCCTTTGGTTTTGCTTGGTTTTTACTTGATTTTCCTTGCCATTTTGATCCTATTTTAATGTTGTTTAATCTTGTTTCTTGATACCCTTGCTTTATTTGACAATGTGGTTTGTTGTTGCTTTGATTGGGCAAGTCAAATTTGCCACCAAACCTAACCTATTGGCTTGCCATTATATGCCTACCAAGTGTTCGATGAAATGCCTAGTTCATTTGCCATTGGCCTATTGGTTTGCATGCTATAGGCCTACCAATTGAATGCAATTATCGCCAGTGACATTGGCATGCCAATTGACCAACCATTTTCGGCTTCCGAACCAACTTTTGTTTCTTGCCTTTCCTTGTTGCCAGACTTACTATTATTGATTGTATATTGTATATGACATTGCCAATGAGCATATTGCATACTGTACTGATTGATACCAAACCGACTGTTATTATATTGACTAATATCCGGATGCCATTGTTGCTTATGGTATCCCTCATTATTGACCCTGATATGGTTTGGCAGAACTACCAATTCGACAAGGTAGTGGGGAAATACTATCGACCATGTGCACATTGTAGTATTGAACCTTAGCTAGAAGGGGTTATGGTCCTGGCCATAGGGCCTGATCAGCCTTATGCTTATATGATGCTGGTGACCCACATGGTCCTTATATATTGACTGACTGGAGATTGTATGATTTGTTTTCATATAGTCCATCCTATTATCTGTCTTTCCATATGTAACCGAACTTATTTGTTATTTCTTTGGCTTTACTGTACCTTGATATCCCTATTGTATACTATATTTCCTTTGACTGATACCATGACCTTTTATTATTTATTGTGATGCATGTAAATTCACTGAGTATCATCTATACTTATTCTTTCATTGTTTAACCATTTCAAGAGAGGAGTAGGTTGCAGGATCCAGTCTTCTGCCTTCTGTGGATTCCTGCTACAGTCTATTATGTATAATTCTAGATTTTTGTATTAAATTATTTTGGTGTTTATTATCTAGCTTCTCTATGGTTATGTACGGGTTAGCTAGGAAATGAACATGTATATGATGATGGTATTATTATATTGATGATATTATATGATGATGCATGATATGATATTGTGATAATTGATGATTACAACCAATTACAAAATGCATAATAGAATGAATAACAAGATAACATAATGGATGGTAATTAATTAATAAATGAATAATAATATATATTGAGGTTGATAGACTGTGTAATGGTACTAGTTTCTATGGGTGTCGGTCGCCATTTGCATTTTTCGTGCCCTAGGACCGTGATGGTCCGGGAAATTGGGTCGTGACAGAGGTTGTATCAGAGCCAGGGTTTACAGAATATGAATCTAGGTTACAGATGAATAGTGACTAGATTACAGAGGAATAGTGACTAGTTATATAATGTGTTAGAATTAGGTATACCATGGAGCATATGATTTCCTTTGTCATCTATTGCAGTAATCGTCTGTTATATGTTATTATTCTGCATTTTTACTGTATTCTGATACTATTTTCACATTTCTCGATAGATTATAGACATGTCTGACAGTAGAGATAGAGACACCAGGGAGGTTGAGTTTGCCTCCAATGAGTCCCTAGTGAGGGAGATTAGTATATCAGAGGGTCTGTCTCTATCTTGACGGACTTTAGAGGACTCAGAGAGGGGAAATGATCCTTAGAGGGTTGAGATGATGAGAGGTTTAATGGAGCTGAGGAGGGAGATGGCTGAGATTAGGATGGAGAGACAACAGGCACAACCACCACCTGCTCCTGCAGTAGTACCTGAGGTAGTGGCACCGACTCCTGTATAGCCAGTGGGGGCTCAGAGGGAGCCAGCTATATAGGGAGGCAGGTGAGAGATTAAGAAGGGAGGAGTCTCCAAGTTTAGCTTTCTGAAGCTAAACTTACCTGAGTTCAGAGGGGACAGAGGTACATATCCTGTTGACTTCATGGTGGAGGTGGAGAAGGTAGTGAGAAGACTACCTTGTTTAGAGTTGAGATCAGTTGAGTTGGTAGGTCTTTTGCTTAAGGGTAAGGCCTGGATGTGGTTTTCGAGGCATATAGAGACCAGGTTATGTAAAGAGCACCCACCCACTTGGGCAGAGTTTCGTCAAGGTATGATTGACAAGTTTATCACTGAGGGTGTTAGGACCCGTAATTTAGTGAGATTTGAGCAGCTTGAGCAAGGAGATAGATCTGTAGAGGAGTATGCCGAGGAGTTTATCCGGCTGAGTAGGTATGCTGTTCATATAGTACCGACAGAGGCAGATTTAATTAGCAGATTTCAGAGGGGTTTATATGTTGCCTTGCATAATGCTCTACTTGCTATAGAGTTCACATCATTGACCACAGTGATAGACAAGGCAACTCAGATGGAGGAAAAGTACAAGACTGAGAGGGCCAAGAGGGATCAGAAAAGGAAGAGTGGCCCAGGATCACAGAGCAGGAGGGGGGAGAGCAGCTCCCAATCTAGACCAATTGAGCCAGTGCCCAGATTTGAGCAGAGATCTTCAGGGGGTAGTTAGAGGCATAGATTACAGAGTAGGGGACAACCAGTGGTTCAGTCAGCACCTACCTACTCTCAGGGTTCTTTGAGGCCGGTTACTCAGACTTCTAGTATACCAGCTTATGTGCATTGTGGTTGTAGGCACGGAGGGAAGTGTTGGAGGTGGACGAGTGCATGTTTGAGGTGTGGCTAGCAGGGCCATTATATGAACACTTGTCCATTGAGGGCTGACCAACAACCATAGGTCACAGTTTCTCAGCCAGTGGTTCAGACTAGTCAGAATATGGGCAGAGAGGCTGTAGCTAGAGGTAGAGGCAAGGGAGGTTAGGCTCCAGCTGGTAGGGGCTAGGGCAGAGTATTTGCGGTCAACACTCAGGATGCCCAGAGATCAAAGAACGTTGTCACTGATACTATTCTGGTTCAGAATGAGGTTGCAGATGCCTTATTCGATTCGGGTGCAACTCATTCTTTTGTGTCACCACATTCTGCACCCAAATTGAATAAGGAAAGGAGGTTATTAGATGTTCTATTGTTTGTTGCTACTCCTATGGGGGATTGTGTGGATGTTGATCATTAGTATCCTGATTGCATTGTTGAGATTGATGATCATATTCTGCGTGCTAATTTGATTGAGTTGCCTGTGCTTGAGTTGGATGTGATATTGGGTATGGATTGGTTGACTAGACACTGGGCAGTGATAGACTATTATCGGAAGAGGATTAGATTCCAGCCTGAGGTGCATCAGGAGTTTGAGTTTCAGGGTGATATTCGGGAGTTCCAGGTTAATCTTATATCTGCTATCCAGGCTCGAAGGATTATTGGGAAAGGCTGTTCAGCCTATTTAGTTCATGTAGTGGATGTACAGAGATCTTCTATACAGTTGGAGTAGATACCGGTGGTTCAGGAGTTTCCTGACATATTTCCTGACGAGTTACCAAGATTGCCCCCCTGACAAGGAGATTGAGTTTGAGATAGAGGTACATGTAGGCACAGACCCGATATCCATTCCACCATACAGAATGGCTCTAGCTGAACTGAAGGAGTTAAAGACACAGTTACATGAGCTATTGGATAGAGGGTTTATTAGACCGAGCAGTTCTCCTTAGGGTGCACCGGTTCTATTTTTAAGAAAGAAAGATGGCTCATTGAGGATGTGTATTGATTACAGGTAGCTAAACAAGGTCATAATGAAGAACAAGTATCAGTTGCCATAGATAGATGACTTATTTGATCAGCTGCAGGGTGCCAGCCATTTTTCCAAGATTGATTTGAGGTCTGGGTATCATCAGTTGAAGATTAAGTAGAGTGATATACCCAAGACTGCTTTCAGAACTTGTTATGGTCCTTATGAATTTCTGATTCTGCCATTCGGGTTGACAAATGCTCCAGCAACTTTTATGGATCTAATGAACAGGGTTTTCATGTCTTATTTGGATAAGTTTGTCATCGTCTTCATTGATGACATCCTTATTTATTCCAAGAGTGAGGAAGAACACATGGAGCATCTAAGGATAGTTCTGCAGACACTTCGAGAGCATTAGCTGTATGCCAAATTATTTAAGTGTCAGTTCTGGTTGACTAAGGTGTGCTTCTTGGGACATGTTATCTGTAAGGATGGTATTATGGTGGATCCTTAGAAGATTGAAGTGGTAGCTAGTTGGCCCCAGCCTACCAGTGTTTCAGAGGTACGCAGTTTTCTGGGCTTGGCTGGTTATTATCAAAGGTTTGTGAAGGATTTCTCCCGTATTGCAACTCCTTTGACTAGACTGATGAGGAAATAGGAGCGGTATGTCTGGACAGATGAGTGTGACCGTAGCTTCTAGAATCTAAAGTATTGCCTTACTAGTGCTTCGATTTTGGCATTACCAGTTAAGGGGGAGAAATTTACAATATATTGTGAAACTTCGCGGATTGGCCTAGGGTGTGTACTGATGCAGATGGGTAGGGTAATTGCTTATGCTTCTCGATAGCTAAAGAAGCATGAAGCCAATTATCTGACTCATGATTTGGAGATGGAAGCTATGATTTTCCTTGAAGATTTAGAGACACTATCTGTATAGGTCAAAATGCGAGATATATACTGATCATAAGAGTCTACAGTATATATTTCAGCAGAAGGATCTGAATCTGAGGCAGCGCAGATAGGTTGAGCTTTTGAAGGATTATGACTGTGAGATTCTTTGTCACCCAGGGAAGGCCAATGTAGTAGCGGATGCCTTGAGCAGGAAATCGATGGGTAGTCTTGGTCATATTATGGCTGGCAGGAGGCCATTGATCAGAGATTTGAGGCAGTTGGCAGATTTTGGGGTAGAGTTGGATTTGGGTTCCAAGGTTCGAAATCAGGCTCTGATAGACCAATTTTGGGAGAAGTCACTGTTGCTAGATGATATCAAAGTGGCTGAGGACAGAGATCCTGATCTTTTGAAGCTGAAGGGAGAGGTTCAGAGTGGACGGATGATAGAGTTATCTGTAAAGGATGGGGTATTAAGATGTAGGAGGCGTATCTGTGTATCGGATTATGATGAGCTACGGGATCAGATTATAAAAGAGGCTCACTATTCTACATATAGTGTACATCTAGGGATTACCAAGATGTACCATGATCTGAAGGATATTTATTGGTGGCCTGGGATGAAGAAAGACGTAGCTCAGTTTGTGTCTAAATACTTAGCCTGTCAGCAGGTTAAGTTTGAGCATCAGAAGCCATCAGGGCTACTTCAAGAGATAGAGCTGCCAGAGTGGAAATGGGAATAGGTTACCATGGATTTCATAATTGGTCTACCACGGACTTCGAGGGGATATGATTCTATATGGGTTATTGTTGATCGGTTGATGAAGTCTGCACACTTTCTAGAGGTTAAGACCAGTTATTCAGCAGCTTAGTACGCACAGTTGTATATGGATAATATTGTGCATCTTTATGGAGTTCCTTTGGTGATCACATCTGAAAGGGGTACACAGTTCACATCTCGATTTTGGCAGAAATTTCAGAAGGCTATGGGTACCCAGTTACGATTCAGTACTGCTTTTCATCCGCAGACTGATGGGCAGTCAAAGAGGACGATCCAAACATTAGAGGATATGCTCAGATTATGTGTTATAGATTTCAAGGGTAGCTGGGACTATTATTTGCCACTGAAAGAGTTCTCCAACAACAATAGTTACCACTCTTCTATTAGTATGGCTCCATTTGAAGCACTATATGGTAGGAAGTGCAGATCTCCAGTGTGTTAGGTGGAGCCGGGAGAGAAGCAGCTTGAGGGATCAGAGCTTATCAGAGAAACTATGGAGAAAGTTCTTATGATCAGAGAGCGGATGAGGACTATTTTCAGTAGGCAGAAGAGTTATACTTATCCAAAGAGGAAGGATGTACAGTTTTCAATTGGTGATCATGTCTTCCTAAAGGTCTCACCGATGAGGGGAATTATGAGATTTGGGAAGAGGGGCAAGCTATCATCATGATTTATAGGCCCATTCAAGATACATGAGCAGATTGGCAGTGTCGCCTATAGATTAGCTCTTCCACCCAGTATGAGCCACGTACATCCAGTCTTCCACAGATCGATGCTACGAACATATGTTTCTAATCCATCGCACATTTTGGAGGTTCAGGATGTGGATCTCAGAGAGGATTTGTCCTATGAGGAGCTACCTATGGAGATTGTTGATAGATAGGTCAGAAAGCTTCGGAATAAAGAGATCCCTATGGTTAAAGTGCTATGGAGAAACCAGACGATGGAAGAGTGTAAATAGGAGAGCAAGCAGGAGATGCAGAATAGATATCCATCCATGTTTCAGCATTGAGGTATATTTCTATTTAAATTCAAGAACGAATTTATTTGTAGGGGGGTAGAATGTAAAACCCTAGAAAGATATAACATGTATGCATAAATTAATTCTCAGTATGTGGTCCATTAGTCTTGAAATGATGGGAAATAATTTTAGAGACATAGTTAGGAAGCAAAATTGAAACTTTTCCAGAAACTGGCGGTGTCGAGAACATTGCCGAAAAATGAGCAGTCCGGTCAACAGAAGAATTTTTGAAGTTGACTTGGGGGTAAAAGATGACCATAATTTATGTGTAATTTTGGTAAAAAGAAAGAAGTGAAAATCATTCAGGAACACTGAAAAAGTAAATAATGACATTTTTGTAAATAAAGGGAAAATTAAGGTGAATAATGGAAAGTGGTCGGTCGGGGTTACAGAATGACTCCGAAACCATTTTTATAAATAAGTATAAATTAAAAGAAGCCTATTGATTCTTCACACTGATATCTACATCCTGACATAATTGTCAGAAAAAATTACAAAAGATTTAAGGACCAAAGTGTAAAGGATGGAAGTTTGAGGGTTTAGTTGTAATTGTGCATTAGCTTTTCTTTATCATTTGCCTTAGCCATTTTCGTGTTCCATTTCTTCTTCTCCATTTGACATAGCCGAAACCTCCATTTCCATTTTCCATCTTCCATCTTTCTTATTTCTTATAGATTTCTTTAGGAATTTGATAGAATTCTAGCAAATCAACCTAGCTAAATCCATTTCTATCATTGATTTCAAAGAAGGAGCAAAAGTTTGGGAGGAAAAACTGAAAGGAAGTTTCGGCCACTTTGATGTTTAGAGGTAAGGAAGTTGTTTTGTTTAATTTGATTGACGATTTAGTGTTTATTTAGGTTCAATTGAATGGGTATGATGTTTAATTACATTAGTTTATCCTAATTTAATGGAATTCCCAATTTGATTGCTTAAATGGAAGTTGTAAAGGATGATATGTTGAATTAGGATGTGTTTATGTTAATTGAGGTTAGAAATGGTTAATTGGATATGAATGAACAACTAATTGATGGATAATTTGATGTAGAATTGGAGATTACTCAAATTGAGTTTTCAAAGTAAGCATTTTGGGAAAATTAGGTGGAATTGGTATAATTGGAGTGTGAATTGGCTATTTGGATCATTAGGTGAGTTTACATTGCATCATTTAACATGTTTGAATCATTGAATTGATAATTGGAAACCTTTGGTGAAATTGACTTCATGGCCGAACCCTATTTGACCTAAAATGCCTTCTGTTTTGCTTGGTTTTTACTTGATTTTTCTTGCCATTTTGATCATATTTTAATGTTGTTTAATCTTGTTTGTTGATACCCTTGCTTTGTTTGACAATGTGGTTTGTTGTTGCTTTGATTGGGCAAGTCAAATTTGCCACCAAACCTATCCTATTGGCTTGCCATTGTGTGCCCACCAAGTGTTCGATGAAATGCCTAGTTTATTTGTCATTGGCCTATTGGTTTGCATGCCATAGACCTACCAATTGAATGCCATTTTTGCCAGCGACATTGGCATGCCAATTGACCTACCATTTTTGGCCACCGAACCAATTTTTGTTTCTTGCCTTTCCTTGTTTCCAAACTAACTATTATTGATTGTATATTGTATATGACATTGCCAATGAGCATATTTCATACTGTACTGATTGATACCAAACTGACTATTATTATATTGATTGATATTCGGATGCCATTGTTGCTTATGGTATCCCTCATTATTGACCCTGATATGGTTTGGCAGAACTACCAATTCAAAAAAGTCGTGGGGAAATACTGTCGACCTTGTGCATATTGTAGTATTGAACCCTAGATAGAAGGGGTTATGGTCTTGGCCATAGGGCCTGATCAGCCTTATGCTTATATGATACTAGTGACCTACATGGTCCTTATATATTGACTGACTGGAGATTGTATGATTTGTTTTCATACAGTCCATCCCATTATCTATCTTTCCAT
This sequence comes from Aleurites moluccanus, assembly GCA_948193065.1. Taxonomy (NCBI): domain Eukaryota; kingdom Viridiplantae; phylum Streptophyta; class Magnoliopsida; order Malpighiales; family Euphorbiaceae; genus Aleurites; species Aleurites moluccanus. The sequence continues at coordinate 1,885 of CANXYC010350728.1, read as the reverse complement.
ATGTAACCGAACTTATTTGTTATTTCTTTGCCTTTACTGTACCTTGATATCCCTACTGCATATTGTATTTCCTTTGACTGATACCATTGCCTATTATTATTTATTGTGATGCATGTAAATTCATTGAGTATCATCTATGCTCATTCTTTCATTGTTTAACCATTTCAGGAGAGGAGTAGGTTGCAGGATCCAGTCTTCTGCCTTTCGTGGATTCCTGCTATAGTCTATTATGTATAATTCTGGATTTATGTATTACATTATTTTGGTGTTCATTATCTAGCTGCTCCATAGGTATGTACGGGTTAGCTAGGAAATGAACATGTATATGATGATGGTATTATTATATTGATGATATTATATGATGATGTATGATATGATATTGTGATAATTGATGATTACAGCTAATTACAGAATGCATAACAGAATGAATAATAGGATAACATAATGGATGGTAATTAATTAATAAATGAATAATAATATATATTGAGGTTGATAGACTGTGCAATGGTACTAGGTTCTATGGGTGCTAGTCGCTATTGGCATTTTTCGTGCCCCAAGACCATCATGGTCTGGGCAACTGGGTCATGACATCTTCAATTTAGTTTAATAAATTTCCATTTATTCTTAATCTTAGGGTTTTTAGCCTAACAATTCTCATTTATTAATCTCATTCTGGCTGTATGGACATTTCTATCTCTAACTCAGTCTACAATTACCCAATTGTATTGATTCTTTTTCCTACTTAATTTACACATATTAGGGTCTAACATATCTAAAATTCATCTATTTTCAAGTTTTACATAGTATATGGTGATAGTTTGAACTTAACCCTACTGTCAACCCTACTGTCCTACACTCTAAATCTGACAATCTCTACTATTTTGGCTATATCTCATAAAATACTAATAAAATGACAAAACCCTTTTACAGAACTCTACATAAGACATAAATAAACATCTTTCATTTTGAACACTTAGTCTCTAATTCAGTCTCTAACATCTTTGAAATAAAAACACAGTAGCATTTTTCAATTTTCCTTGTTTTGAGTCAGTCTCTGTTTTTACTTAATAACTCTCCCTTACTTTGTATTTTACAAATTCCTTTTACATATATACACTAAACACATATATAAACAACTTTTATGTTTATCATTTCCACCAATTCTATCATTTAGGTCACGGAATATCAGTCTCAACTTATTCCTTCTATAGGATCCGAATTTTCCAATTTAGTCACAAAACAAACTTTACTCAATCTATCTAATTCCCAACATATAACCTTCAATTAAAACCCTAATTATTTAATCATAACCTCATATATCATCATGTTTTCTCAATCACATAATTTAAGCAATTATTTAACTCAAAAATAAAAATTAAACACAATAGACACCAAGTGACAGAATTTTACCTTAGTCAAATCCTCTATTTCCTTTGTCTTCTTTGTTTTATATTCCTTCTCCTTTCTTTATTTCTTTGGATTCTTTTATGGCTATTTCCATTCCTTCTCTTGTTCTTCTTCTTATTTATTGGCTTTTGTATAACTTAAATAAATTATATCTACTTTTGCTAAGTTTGTGTAGGAAAAGTTTAGTTGTCTAGAATAAGGTGAGTTATTAACTTACAATTATGACAAGTGTTCTTTCTTTTATTATAATTATTTCTTTAAACAAACAAATGAATTATTTTTTCCACCATACCTCATTATGGGTGGCCCTCCAATTGATAATGTGATTAAATTTATTTTTGTCTTTTATATACTTGAGGAACAAAAGAAAGATGCAAGATATGTATGAAAATTTTGCTCCAATCAAATTTTGACAAATGTAAAGGTAATACTTATACTACTTTAACTTAAATTAAAACAACTAAAATCCTATATTTAT
>CANXYC010350639.1:0-12689 GCA_948193065.1 Aleurites moluccanus | reverse complement strand
CATGTTACTATTCATGACAGTCCATTAATTCAGATTTCTCCAACATTAATTACAATGTATAACCTTAAAATGCTTGCAATAAATTCTATATACCTTTAATTGACTATTCTAACCATCAGAATTTATTAATCTAACAAGAATAGACATTTGAAGAAAATTTACCTTATTTCTCCAACACTAAATTTCCTGAAATATTCTGCTTGAATCTGACAATTTCTGCCTTGAAATATTCAAAACTAGAGATCTAATGCATTAATTTTGAATATTAATACCTTAGACAAGAAATGGAACAAATCTGGGAAAGACGGAAGAAGAACGAAGAAAGAAGAAAGAAAGTCGCACAAAAAATCACTACTGAGCACTGGGTTAAATAGGCCAATGCCTAAAATCCCGCTCACCAGCTCGCCTCGCCAACCTGCCTCGGCAATGCTACCTCGCATAAGCCAGCTCGCAATTCCCAGCTCTCACTTTTCAGCTCGCCAAACTGATCCGGCAATGCCACTTCGCTAATCCAGTTCGCATATGTCACTTCGCATATGCTGCCTCACCAAACTCTCCTCGCGACCTCTTCCTTGCATATGCCGCCTCACATATGCCACCTCGGCAATACCTCTTCGCTAGCTCTATTCGCGAACTACCACCTAGCACATTCCCTCTTTGCATAATGCCTCTTCGTATAATGCCACCTCACCTTTTTCTCTTCGCCTGACTCCACTTCGCATATGCCACCTCGCATATGCCTCTTCGGCAATCTCACCTCGCCACTTCACTAGCTCGCATTGCCAGCTCGCAAATGCCACCTCGCATAATGCCGGCTCATAATAACCAGATCCTTCTAAGCTATAACTCTTCCTCGGCAACTTATACTTAACCAGCTCGCAATTGAACTACAAACATCCAAACTTCCTAATTCTTTTTGCCACTTAAAATAAACATGCAGAGGTTTAACATATCGAAAATTCAAATCATAAAGGCAACCACACATACCATGGTGACTCTCTAAATTCACCCAAACTTACTGCCCAAAAATCCAGCCGAACAGACCTGAGAAAATCTACTCTCCACTGAATTATACTTATCCAAAATTCCTCAAATTTTATAGCCAACATCATAACACACAAAGGAACATTTCTCATGTTTACATCTTTGGCGCAAACTGTCTTAGTCATTCCCAGAAATTTCAAACGGACACAGACTTCCTGCAGAAATACTAAACCAAACAAGTCCTCCTCAAAGAGGCATAACTCCTCACAAACATAGAATTTTATCAAACCATTTTACAGAATTGAAGATGAAACATAAATCCACAACTTTTATGTTTTATACTTTACCAAATTATTTCTTTAAGATCAAGTATTTAGCCTCATAAAATTCTGCAACCAAAATTTTCTAGATTTCTCAAATATTCTCATCCTTAATTAATTTAAATTCATCAAATACACAATAAATAAAATACAACAAAATGGCAGATATTACATTCCTGATGTTAAAGCCAACACTGGTGCTGTAGTAAGGCATGTCTTCAATGTCTAGAAATTCTTCTTATATTCATCAGTCCACTAGAATTTCTCTTGTTTCCTTGTCAACTTAGTTAATGGAGCAGCTATTTTGGAGAAGTCTTTGACAAATCTCCTATAGTAACAGCCATACCCAGGAAACTCTGTATCTCTGTCACATTAGTAGAACTTGGCCAGTTTTCTATGGCTTCCACTTTCTTTGGATCTACTTTAATTTCATCTTTGCTTACCATGTGCTAAAGGAAGCATACTTTAGTGAGCCAAAATTCACATTTCGATAATTTAGCATACAATTTATGCTCCTATAGTGTTTGTAATACAATTCTCAAATGTTGCTCATGCTCTTTTTTGCTTTTAGAATAGACAAGTATGTCATCTACTAACACAATAACAAACTTGTCCAGATATAGCTTGAATATTCGGTTCATCATATCCATGAAAGAAGTTGGGGCATTAGTTAAACCAAATGGCAGTATTAGAAACTCATAATGACCATATCGGGTTCTGAATATAGTTTTCGACACATCTTCCTTCTGAATATGCAACTGATGATATCTCAATCTAAGGTCAATTTTGGAAAATAACAAGCTCCCTGTAGTTGATCAAATAGATCATCAATTTGAGCAAGCATATATTTATTCTTGATGGTTACTTTATTCAACTGCTGATAGTCAATACACATTCGGAGTGAACTATCCTTCCTCTTTACAATTAATGTCAATGTGCCCTATAGTGAACTACTTGGTCGAATAAACCCTTTATTTAATAACTCTTATAGTTGCACCTTCAATTCTTTCTATTTCACTGGAGCCATTATATATGGTGGAATCAATAAGGAATTGGTACCCAGATAAATATCTATCTTAAATTCAATCTCCCTTTCCGATGGCAATCCAAAGAGATCTTCAGGAAAAAACATTCGGGAATTCATTAACAATAAGGATCTTATATAATCCCTAGGAGTTTATTGAGTATTCATCACACTCACTAAGTATGCTAGACAACCCTTCTGAAGCAGTCTTCTTGCTCTAATGGCCAATATTAATTTAGTTTTGGTATCACATCTGTCATCCTGATATACAAACTTATCATGCCCTTCTGGATGGAATTCTATTTTCTTTCCATGGCAATCTATCACTATATAATTATTAGTCAACCTATCCATTCCTAATATCATATACAATTCCAGCACCGGTAACTATACCAGATCCATTGTCAATTTTGTTCCCTCAATCTTTACCTCACATCCCATATACACATATTTCACCTCTATACTATCACTCAGGGAAGTAGATATTCTATTGATAGATGCATATGTTGCCTTTCTTTTCCCCATTTAGATGCAAACATGGTGAAACAAACGAATGTATAACTCAAGAATCAAACAGTGCTCATGCAGGTTCATATTGTATATTAATCATACTTATCATTATAGTGCTAGATTTTTGGGCCTCATATGGATTCAATATAAAGACTCTACACTAACCTCGACCTATAGGTGTCAAACTGATACTTTTGACTTTACGCTTGTTCTCTACCTCTTTGTGTGGATCCTCTATTCTCATTCCTACTTATTTGGATTGTAGGTTGAGAAACTATTGTAGTATTATGTCGGTCATTCCAACATGGACTATTTCTAATAAAATGCCCTTATTGACCACCTCTTAAATATGCGTCAGTCTCCCATTAGCACTCTCCTCCATGTCTCTTACCATATTTGCTACATGTAGGAATATTGGGCATCTGTTGTACTAGTCTAGCTGAACCCCTAGAATATGCAGACATTACTAGTTCAATAATATTCATGGTTTGTCCCCTTCTCTGACTACCTAATGGCCAATTTTGATTAGTTTTGATCACTAACTCTAATGCCTATGACAATGAACTTCCCTTACCCTATTTCTAATGACTACTTATTCTTTACTTCCTTCGTTGTTCCCTTCCTATCCTTTCTTCCTTATATTTATCTTTCATCTGAATCAATTGATCAAGTCTAGTTCTATAGGGATAATGCTTCTGGCATATGTATTATGTTTGATAAACTCATTTGCATATTTCTGGCACATTGAGATTCCGCTGTTTGAGTTGCTCGAACTGAACTATCTTACTCTCATTTACAACTTCTGTTAAAAATTCTTCCATCAAATAGGTGGTACATCACTATATATTTGGTTCTCAACATAGCGAGTAAACCAATTCCAAGTATTCCCTTTCAACAATAAGCCCATAATTTCTATTACTCTAACATTAAAACACCATAATCTTTTAACTACTTTTTTTTATCTCATCTATAAAATCGCTTAAGTCTTCGCCTTGCTCATCCTTAAAATTTTGCAAGCACAACTTTAAAGAATCAAACATGCTACTCCACCTTTATCAATTATGCAATGACCCTCATAATGAACTATAGGTTCATCTAGTGTAGCTATAATTAGCATAAGAGTTGATGAAGCAGCTAGTGGATTTTTTTTTGTCTTATTTTTCATAACTATGGTAATTCTCATCTCAATTCCATCATTTCCCATCTCTATAGTTTCTTGGCCTAACTAACTTTCTATGTCCTTCTTTTCATTCTAGGTGGTTTGACTAATTATTGAAGTTTCATTGGAAATTACTTCTAGTTCTCTAATATAATATATTTAGTCCCAACCACAGCCTCACCTCTACATCATGGTCATCCTATCGATAACATCTTTAATCGATATAAGACCATATTGCATGACGAACAATGCAAAATATACACACATATATAACAAATACTGCAAATGATGTGACAGGAAACCTATGCTCCATGGTTCACCTATGTCTTATTGACATCTATCCATATTGCATTCTTATTAACCCCAAGCTCCGATACCAACTTTCTCATATCCCAAATTTGGAATATGATGGTCCTAGGATGTGGAAAATGTTATACTACCAACACCTGTATAACCCCTATTAATTTTGTATGTCTGCATGTTTGATCACATTATGTCATGTCCATATCATATCAACCATTGTCATTTCCAATTACCAAGTCACATATTTATCATATATTTATATGTATAACATACCAATATCTAATATTTACATAACCATTCAGAATACTATTATAAACTACACTAGTATCACCATTGAGCATTCTCAGAGTACAAAGTAAAAGATATATGCATAAGATTGTACATTACAAAAGTCAGGTCCCAATTGCAAAAAAAAGAAGCCTTTGGAACCACTACACTCTACTCTGCACCTGAAAAATATGTAACAACTAAAGAGTGAGTATAAAATATGCAGTGAGTCATAATTATATCATTATACACTTAGGTTAGGTAGTCCAATAGGTTAGTCCCACCAATGAGCATAAGAAGATTAAAAGTAAAGATACATAATTAATGGGCCAAAAATAATAATAATAGGGAATAACAATCTAATCCAGTCAATCAATGTACAATCATCTGGTAATTAGAATAAATAGCAAAATATGACAGAAAATGGGCCTGTAAACACATAATAAATTGCTACAGTCTGTTAGTATATCCAATACAATGTAAACAACATAAGATTGATCAGATCTTATGGATAGGATAATAACCCCTTCCTAGTAAGGGTCCCAATAAAAATATAATACGTTGTGCACAATGCTGATAGTATTTACCCATTACTCCATTGAAATATAGCTTTTTCATAAAGGCATAGAAATAAAGCAATGAAAATGCAATATGGGAGCCAATAAGTAATAGAATAATAGGAAACAATATTCATCAATCAAGTAACCAATAAACTCAATATAAGTCCAATGAATAAGTGGTGAACCAATAATTAAGTAAACATATGTTATAGTGATAAAGTAATAATATATCAACAATAAATCAAAGTAAGGCTCAAGTGTTAGGAATGCCATTGTAGCAAATCTACACTGGCGAAATGGGTACTCATTGATGTTGGCGAAATCTCTACTCATTGGTAGCAAGGTCATAAGTTTCATTTAGGCATTTCATCAAATATGTGGCGGGCATACTTTCAAATGCAATTTGCTAGGGTTTATGGATAATTTCAAGAAAGCCAACAATTCTAATAATGTCACATCCCAACACCACCGGTGCGACAGTCCTAGGGCAAGGGTAGGCATAAGGCCACCATAAACCTGTAGAACCCTTAACTAAACTTGTCTCATACATAATAACATACACTTATTCAATGCAAAATATCATATTTCATAAATTATCATTTTATATCATAACATCTCCACTTGTTCCCTATCGATCAAAAGACAGTTCTTACATCAACATAGAACAAAGGAGAATCAACAAATGCCATTCCATATCTATCTATAGAGCTCTAAGAGAGTACTTATCAATAGACATAATTATATCTATATACATAACAAAATAATATCCAGAATAATTACATCCAAGCTTCTTGTGAAGAAGAAATCAAGAAGCTTTATCCTTTAGATTAGCTCTCTCTCGAGCTACACTAGCACTTGAAACCACAGAAGAGGAATGAGCCTTCAACTCAATAAGATATGAACTACATAATACTTTAGGTTAATCAAGAATATGAGCATCCAATCATAAACATATACATATACATATACTTGGGCATGAAAGAATCATAAGCTTGTACTTGAAGAAGAATATGAGTGCTTACAACAAATAGCATTATCAAATCATATCATAAATCAAATCATGGTTCTCATTTAGAACATAAGAATACCTGCAAAGGATAGCATTATCAAATCACATATAAGATAGAACTAATATCATATCATAACGTATCAGTAACCTTGCTACCTTAACGTGCACATATGCTTGCGCTAGCATATGCTTAGAGCTCATGACTCCCTCTAGGTGGAACACTGATAAAAACCCTATCAGCTGGGCTCCCATTGTGCATATGGACCAATGAATTTATTCTCATTGAGAAAAGCGTTCTATACTTATGTATATCAAAGGGTCATCATAATAAGATATTCTCAAAAATTCAAATTTAGTCAAGAGACCATTTATCATGCATATCAAAGGCTTGTTCATGATCTTGGTCCAAGAAAGATAACCAAGTCATTTTTATACATTAAGTGTTTACATGAAGGACATTATCTAATATAGGTTTCATATCATAAAGAATATATATGAATATTGAACAAGTCATCTCATAAGGAGAAATATACATTTATGTAATTCATAACTTACCTCTCAACAAAACTTTCCATAATAAAGCTCAACACTTGATCAAATGAAATTCCTCATCAATTCCTTGAAGTGTCCAAACCTAAACAAAATCCCTAAATTCTACAAATTATGGTTTCCTCAATAATGATACATAATATGGTTCCTTATAAATTTAACCATCTTATAGTCTCTACTATTGTTTCCTAACACCAATTTAATTTATCTCTTAAAGAAAATCTGGATATTAAGAACATAATTACTATTCATATCACTATTCATCAAAATTCATAAATTCTAGTACCTACAATACTACTTATAATTAATAGCCTTAAATACTCATAATAGACTCTATATAACTCATAAATAATTACTCTAACTACCAAAAATCTTAATCTAAAAAGAAAATGAATCTTGGAGAAAATCATCTTATTTCCCCAAAAATGAGCTCTTGAAGGATTTGGCTTGAAAATTATGATTGAAACCTTGAATGAATTAATTTAATGATTTAATGCATTAATTATAAGTATTAATGCATTAGAAAACAAATGGAACAGATTAGAGAGAGATAAGAGAAGAAACGAAGGAGAAAGGAAGAAAAGAAAAGAAGTTATCGTGAAATAATGGCTATTGCCTCACTAATGATCCACTTCGCCAAATCCACTACGACAATCCCACTTTGCCAATTCTCCAATTCGCTAATCCCACTTCGCCAATTCCACTTTGCCGATTCTCCTCTTCGCTAATCCCACTTCGGCAGTCCCACTTTGCTGATTCTCCACTTCGACAATTCCACCTTGCCAATCCTACTTCGCAAATCCCACTTCGCAGAATTCCACTTCGGCAATTCCATCTCGCCAATCCTACTTCGTAAATTGCACTTCACAGAATTCCATTTCAGCAATTCCATCTCGCCAATCCCACTTCGCAGAATTCCTCTTCTGCAATCCCACTTTGCAAATCCCACTTCACAGAATTCCACTTTGGCAATTCCATCTCACCAATCCCACTTCTCAAAATTTCACTTCGCCAATCCCACTTCGCAGAATTTCACTTCACCAATTCTCTATCTAGCTCGATCAGCTTCTAACCACCTCGAAATCGAGGAGCCAGCTCGCACTACCTAATTCTGCCGAGTTGGAAAACTTTTCTTGTCAACTCGCACTAAAACATGCTCGCAAATTAGCTACAGACATCCAAATTCTTCCATTTTCTTTGTTACTTAAAATAGACACTTAGAGGTCCAGCATATCCAAAATTTAGATCAAAAGGAGATCTACACAATTTATGATGAATTTCTAAATTTCACCCTAACTTTACTCAGTCTCCACATTCTTAGAATATACAAACAAACTCAGACTTACTGCAAGAAATAAAGAACTAGACAAGCTCTGATCAAGGAAGCATATCTCCTCACACACACAGAATATTACAAAACAACTCTACAGACTTAAAAATAACATATAAATCTATAACTTTTATACTTTATACTTGTCACAATCCGATTTCATAGGTCACGATGGTCCTAGGGTGCAGGAGATTCCGAGGCAACCGGCACCCGTAGAACCCATCAATCTCATCAATACAAATCTCATTCTAATATAATATTGCAGCGAAAACATATCTATAAATAATATTGTAGCGAAAACATATCTATAAACAATATTGCAACGGAAACATATATATATCCATCTCTCATAACTATCATCAATCACATAACAATATATAACCATTCTCTCACATAAACACTATTCATTTTGTCACTCTGTCATTCATTCTTTAACTTTCATACTCTTATACATTTATACTTCAAAATGTCTCATACACTTACATAAACAAACTATCTATACTATTATACAATACCCATGGAGTATCTAATATACATATATAAAGATACAGTGTTCAAATTAAATATACTGTCTTTACAAGACTACAGAATTCCTTAGAGAAAACATAACCAGGAATTTGCCTCCAACTCTGCACCTGAGAGGGCAAACAGTGAGAGGGTGAGTATATATGATATTCAGTGAATCTATATACATCGCCAATAAACATAATGTTAACGGAAAGCCCAATGATTTCAAAAGCTCAATATAAGCAATCACAGAACATAATGAAAGAAAGTGTCAGAATAGGCCAATATAGATATCATAGAATCAGTAAAAATAAGGAAAACAGATAAAGGGATGGATTGTATGACATTATACAATCTCCAGTAATTTGTATGGACCATATGTGAACATATAGGTCTCCTGTATATCAATATCTGTATCATAAGACTGATCAGGTCTTATGGCCAGGATCATAACTCTTCCTAGATAGGGTATCAATAATACAATGTGCACAAGGCCGACAGTATTTTCCCACTACCCTATCGGATCGGTAGCTCTGTCATGACGTATAATTATCAATATCAAGAATCAATATATCAGTTGATACCATGATGAAACAATGGCATCCTCCAGCTCAATATCAATCAATCAGTAGAATCAATAGAATCGATAGCAAATCAAGTATCAATAACTCATTAGAGTCAATTTAATGAGTATAAAATCAATAAGACATCAATAATAATCGATAAAACAATGACCAAAGGTCTGATGACAAAAAATGGGAAAAAACATAATTTGGTCATTTTCGGCCAAAAAGTTGACGCAATTGGCATGCCATTGTCGCTGGCAACAGTGGCATTCAAATGGTTGGCCTACGAAAATTTTGATATGAATTTGGTGCAATATTGACATTGCCCCAATTATCAATAAATAAGCACATGGAAAGCAATTTATAGGCAACAACCACAACTCAATAATCTTCAACAAGCACATTAATTTGGCAGGGAAAACAAATCCAAAACCAAAGCACAATATTTGGCAAAATGCCACAATTAAGGTTCGGCCAAATGGCTTTTTTCACAAATGGATTCCAATTGGCATTTTATCAATTTAGGCAAGTAATTTGATGCATACTAGACTCATCTAACACTCCAAATCACCAAATGAAATGAATTTGCTACCCAATTCTTCAAATCCTCGGTTTAGGCCAAAATCGGCAATTTTCTCCGAACGAATTTTCTACAACGAAATGAACATCAATTAAACATCGATTAATACCCAATTAACTTATTCTAAAGTCAATTTATATATCCTAATCCATATAAACAAAATCCTAACTCATAACTTCAATTTATGGTTAGAAAATTGGGGAAAATTATTTAATGCATCAATTGATGCAATTAAACCATTTACCCATTTCTTTTATCATCCATTTAACCTAATTAAACCAAAAAATCAAACAAATAAATAATTTATTCAAATTACCTCATTTTGGCTGAATCCTCCACTAGCTTATTCTTCAATTTTTCTTGATTTTTTATGGCTAATTTTGGTAGATTAGTGTTTGTATGGTTTTAGTTTATGATTTGTAACACTTTTTCTTCACAAATTAATGGAAGAAATTCAAATGGGAAGAAAGGAATTTGGATATGGTGAAGAACAAAAAAAATGCAGAAATTTTCTACGTTTTTGGCTTATATAATAAGACAAAATTGGAAAATTACCCTTTTGGTCCTTCAATTTTCCAAAATTTGCTTTTGGTCCTTTTTCGCTCGATAATTCATTCAGATACTTCCGTCGGGAATTGAAATTCAAAGTGAACATTCAAACATCATATTTTTATTAATATTAATTAATAAAAATAGTTTCAGAACTGTTCTGAAATTCAGACTGCTGAATTTTTACTATTCACCGAAAGTACCCTTTATTTACGATTTTGCCATCGCTTACTTTATCAATGTTCTTAAACATTTTCTCATATTTCTTTTTACTGTATTCACACATGAATATACATTATAATTTACCCTCAATCCAAATTTAGAAATTCATTTGTCGATCGTATTGCTATTTTTCGGTAGCGATATCGGTACCGACGATTTTCGAAAAATTTTCTCATTTTCGTTATAACTGATTTTTCAAAATTATTATTGGTCATTTCGATATTTTTAATCCATATACTGAGAACTTTATTCACTAAAAATTGTTATGCAAATTTTTAGGGTATTACAACACTTTTCTAAATTATTCCTCTAAGATCATTAGAACCGTCTCACAGTATTCTTTCTAAACAAAGATTTTGAAATTATCAAAACTCTAATCTATTCACAATCACCTCAACAGACAGAAATTAATAAAAAAAAATAGGTATTACATTCTTCCCCCCTTAAATAAATTTGTCCTCGAATTTAAAGAACTCACCTTAAACTTGAAATAGATGGGGATACTTAGCTCGCATAAATTGATCACTTTCCCAAGTGCACTCTTCCATTACTTGATTCTTCCATAAGACCTTAACTATTTTTATCTTTTTGTTCCTTAACCTTTTTATCATTTTATCAATAATTGCTATAGGAACCTCTTCATAAGTCAAGTCTTGCTGAAGATCTACTGCTTGAGCTTGCAACACATGAAAAGAATCTGCCACATACTTTCAAAACATTGACACATAGAATACTGGATGCACGCTGTCCAAATTTAGTGTCAAGGTTAACCTATATGAAACCTTTCTCAAATGGTCAGATGAACCTTGGAGATAACTTGCCCTTCTTGCCAAACCTTAAGACTCCTTTCATAGGTGAGACCTTTAAGAATACTAAGTCTCTAACTACAAACTAAAGGTCTTTCCTCATCAGGTCGGCATAATTCTTTTGTCGACTGAAGGTTGTCTTCAATATTTCCCTTATGAGTGGCACCTTCTCTATTGTATATTGAATTAATTCAAGCCCTTCAATATCTTTCTCTCCCACTTCATCCCAACACAAAGGAGACCTACACCTCCTACCATATAAAGCTTCATAGGGAGACATCTGAATCATCGAATGATAGCTATTGTTGTAGGCAAACTCTATCAATGGCAAGTACTTATCCCAATTTCCTCCAAAATCTAGAATGCACATCCTTAGCATATCTTTTAGAGTTTGGATAGTTCTCTCTAACTACCTATCCGTTTGCGGATGAAAAGCTGTGCTAAAATCAAGTTGTGTACCTAAAGACTCTTGCAATTTCTACCAAAACCTTGAAGTAAACTAGGCACCTCTATCGGATATGATGGAAACCGGTATTCCATGGAGTCTCACTATCTCATCAATATATATTTGTGCATACTGAGGAGTTGTGTAGGTTGTCTTGACTGGCAAAAAGTGAGTTGACTTGGTCAATTTATCAACAACTACCCATATAGAGTTATGCCCAGTTGAAGTCCTTGGCAACCTTACAACAAAGTCCATGGTTACTCTCTCCCATTTCCATTCTGGCAAAGGTAACTGTTGAAGTAGTCCTGAAGGTTTCTGATGCTCGAATTTCACTTGTTGACAAGTCAAACACCTTGCCACAAACTTAGCTACATCCTTTTTCATTCCACTCCACCAATAGGAATTCTTAATGTCATGGTACATCTTTGTTGCATCTGGATGCACATTATACTTGGCTTAATAGGCTTCCTTAAGAATCATATCTCTCAAACCATCAACTGTTGGAATACATAATCTGCTACCATGTCTCAACATGCCATCAGTCACAACAAATCTGGGAGCTTTCTCTGATCCCACATTGTTCTTTAGCTTCACCAATTAAGGATCATTGTCTTGAGCATCTCTAATCTGATCAATGAGAACCGGCTTGACTTGAAAATATGCTAAAAGCACTCCTGAATCTAACAAATACAAACTGATTTCCATATCACACAATCTCTGTATTTCCCTCACGAATGATCTTCTACTCACTTGGATATGAGCTAAGCTTCCCAAAGTCTTCCTGCTTAATGCATCTACCACTACATTAGCCTTTCCTGGATGATATAAGATTTCACAGTCATAACCCTTAAGCAACAACCCATCTTCTTTGCCTAAGGTTAAGATCTTTCTGCTGAAATATATATTTCAAACTCTTATGATCTGTGAAGATCTCACACTTCTCTCCATACATATAATGTCTCCATATCTTCAAGGCAAACACAACTGTAGCCATCTCAA